>VHZZ01015542.1:16430-27662 GCA_009801015.1 Silene noctiflora
CTCATGTATTCTTTAATATGAGATTTAAGTATGTGATCAATATGATCGACAATTTGTGATCGCATTATTGTCGGGGACACTTTTCTCTAACAAGATCCTCTTATGAAGATTATAATGCACAAATTAGTGGGAGTTATGGGAAGAAAATCTTGGCCCTTAATGTTAAGGACAAGACGAGGTTAAGAAGAAATATAAATTACCCTGAAAATTTGGAAGATAAGGAAGCTGAATGTACGATGCTAGCAAGTTCTTTTTCCTCCAATGTTTATATGATAGACATAAACTATGCTAGTTCCGCGACATGGGAATTTGATACCAATTGTGGTTTATACCTTTTTAATCACTTAAAAGGGTTAATTAACGTACGCCGTCTAGCAAAAGGTGACATTGACCTACGAATGGGAAACAGAGCTAGAGTAGCAGCAGTTTCTGTAAGGACATATGTAATCAATTTAGGATCAGGCCAAAAGTTGTGCTTAAATAATTGTTATTATGTTCGAACTCTTAGCAAGAATATAATTTCCATTTCTGTGTTAGACATAGAAGGTTTCACATTTGTGATTAAAAATAATTTTCTCATCTTTTCATACGATGATTTGGTTTATGACCAAGCCATTGAAATTGGTGGAATATACATTCTTGATCTAACTAAAGATGTTTATCATATAGACAATAAAAGGCTAAAAAAAGGAGATTATGATCAATTTTACCTCTGGCATTGTCGATTAGGTCATATAAACGAGAAACGTATAAAGAGACTCATGTCCAAATGAGTTCTCAAGCCATTTGAATTTGAATCTTATGGCATATGCGAATCTTGTTTACTTGGAAAAATGACTCGTACCCCTTTTACTAGAAAAGGTGCACGAGCCAGTGAGTTGTTGAGTCTTATACATAACAATGTATATCGTCCAATGACAATCACAACCAGAGGTGGCTATAACTAATTTATCACTTTTACTGATGATTTAAGTATATATGGTTATATCTACTTAATCAGACATAAAAGTGAAGCTCTTGAAAATTTCAAGGAGTTCCAAAATGAAGTAGAGAACCAACTTCAAAGATAAAGATCATAGCCTTACGATCAGATCGTGGAGGGGAATATCTAAGTAATGACTTTGATAATCAACTGAAAGACAGTGGAATTGTTTCACAATTGATTCCTCCAGGCACACCATAGCTGAATGTTGTGGCCGAAATAAGGAATCGAACTTTAGTAGATATGGTTCGATCCATGATGAGTCAGGCTGAGCTACCTGACTCATTTTAGGGTTTCGCACTTTTCTTCGCAATATTTTCACTAAATCAAAGCCCAACTAAAGCAGCCGATAAAACTCCATATAGATATGGAAAAGGAAGGTCCCTAACTTGTCGTTTCTTCGTGTATGCGGTTGTGAAGCTTATGTCAAGAGAAAGTATGACGAAAAGTTAGCTCCTCGATCCGACAAGTGTTTCTCTGTGGGTTATCCGAAGGAAACTCGTGGATATTTTTTCTATCACCGTCAAGGCAAAGTGTTTGTGTCTCGCGATGCTGTCTTTATAGAAAATGATTTTATTTCTAGAAGACAGAGTGGGAGAAATTTGAACTTTCTGAAGTTCAATAGCCACAAAACTGAGGTGGTGGCATAGGAAGATGTTCCTTCTGCATCTGAATCAGTTGTAATTCTTTCGGAACCTAGGAGGTCAGGTAGAATCAGTCGCCAGCCTGATAGATATCTAGGAGTTATCGAACGGGATGGTGATTATGACGTGTTACATTTAGAAAGTGACGAACCTGTAACCTACAAAGCGGCTATATCTAGTCCCGACTCGAAACAATGGCTTGAGGCCATGCGATCTGAAATGGATTCCATTTAAGATAATCAGGTATGGGACCTGGTATATTTACTAGAAGTTGTTAGATCTCTTCAGTGTAAATGGATCTTTAAGATACGGGTCGGCTTGGATTGACATAAAGATGACTATAAAGCTAGATTGGTGGTGAAAGGTTTCACCCAGGTTCATGATTTACACTATGAAGAAACTTTTGCACCAGTTCCTATGCTAAGATCTGTTTGGATTATCTTAGCGATTGCTGCATTTTATGACTATGAAATATGGCAAATGGAAGTCAAGACCGCCTTCCTGAACGAGTTTCTAGAAGAGGAAGTGTATATGACACAACCTGAAGGTTTTTTTGATCCTAAAAATCCTAACAAAGTATGCAAACTTAAGAGATCCATTTACGGTCTTAAGCAAGAATCTAGGAGTTGGAATCATCGTTTTGATCATGTAATTAAACAGAATGGATTTTCTCGAAGTGTTGAGGAGCCATGTTTTTACATGAATTTTAGTGGGAGAAAATTTGTCTTCTTAGTTTTGTATGTGGATGACATACTACTCATTGGGAATGATGTATCTATGCTTACTTCTATAAAGGAGTGGTTGAGAAATCACTTCCAAATGAAAGATTTGGGAGAAGCTGAGCGTATCTTAGTTATCCGGATCAATAGAGATAGATCGAGAAGGATATTAGCTTTGAGTTAAGAAACTTATATTGATAAGATTGTTGACCGGTTCAATATGAAAAACTCTAAGAGGGGATTTCTACCGATAGATAGTGGGATAACTTTGAGTAAGTCACAGTGTCCAACTAAGCCTGAGGATATTGAATTCATGAAATCCATTCCTTATGCTTCCGCTCTTGGATCGATCATGTATGCTATGATATGCACCCGTCCCGATGTCTCCTATGCTTTGAGTATAACGAGTCGCTACCCAAAAAAATCCAGGTGAGAGTCACTGGATAACCGTCAAGAGTATTCTTAAGTACTTGAGATGGACTAAGGATTCATTATTGGTGTTTTGAGTGGATTCTGAGTTACGATGCCAGTTTCCAAACATATAAGGAGGATTTGAAATCCCAGGCTAGTTTTGTCTTTCTGATAAATGGAGGAGCAGTTTGTTGGAGAAGTTTTAAAAAGTCGGTCATTGCAGATTCTACAACGGAAGCTGAGTACATCGCAGCTTCCGAAGCTGTAAAGGAAGTTGTTTGGATTCGGCAATTTTTTTGTGGGACTAAGAGCAGTTCCTACAGCCGAAGACCTATCACTATTTATTGTGATAACAGTGGGGAAATTTTCAAAGCGAAAGAGCCCAAGTCTAGTAATAAGTCAAGACATGTATTTAGAAAATATCATGTAATGAGAGATTACGTTGATAGGAAGGAAATAGTGATTTGTAAGGTTGGGATAGATGAAAATGTTGCCGATCCTTTAACCAAGCCATTATCTCATACAAAGCATGATAGTCATGTAGTGTCTATGGGATTGAGACGAATGCCCGAATTGCTGTAGATTATGAGATATTGTAGTAATTATTTCATATATGATAATCGCTTTTATCGTTTTAGTTTTAAGTGCATAAACTCAATTGTTCAGTTTTATCTGAATTTAAATACTTTGTTTTATCCAAATAGGTTGTATTGACAACGTTGAGTCCTATTAAAGTGAACTGGATTAACATTTTATTTTGGTCCCTAATTACTTAATGAGGTGACGTCTCAGAGTGACTAGATTGTAAGTCGATTAATGGTGTGTTCAACCACCATAGGCTCATGAAGATGGCTGGTCGATTACATTGGCAGACTGTGGCTTTGGATTTCTATTTATAGAGTCCTCATTTTGCCTAGTCGTGGCAAGGATTTCTATTTATTCCTTTGATTCAATTCTTTAGACTTACGACAATTTGTCTGAGTTGGTATAGTTTTCCGGTGGCTTTGGTTTTTGTCCCAGGTCGCGCCGTAAAAGGAGGCAGATGGAAAGATACTGGATCATTATGATCTGTATCGAACGAAGAAAATAGGTCAACAGGATTGTCCACCCTTGTCAGGGTTTAATATCTCAAGGCCACTCGAGGAGATGTGACAGGAAATGCGTGGCCACGCTCGGATATCTATGGTAGATTATCTGGTCGGTCAGTTTCTCTCCAGATCGAGGAAACCACTCATGATATGATCGTGTCCAAGTACGACCTGAAGGTCACCTTGCATTGAGTGACATATTTTAACGAACAAGAGAATTGGTGGCGCACACTTGTATCAGACAAGTGGGAGATTGTTGGAGTAGGTGTCATCCTCAATAGTGCGTCTACATAATAAATATCATAAAAGGAATATCAGGGATATAATATTTTATTTGTCAGTTGTTCAACGTAAATCGGTAACGCTCGGCTGACTAGTGTTTGACGTAACTGTCGTAAGACGACGGTGATTAACTAATCCCTTTCGGTCACACATATAGGATGATACCGAAATAGAAAACTAATTATTTGTATAGGATACAATATATAATTAGTATTTTGTATAAATTGACTTTTTATTAAGTCAAGAGAATTTGTTAATTGATGACGAGTTACGAACTCGGGCCAAAGGAATTTATTATTCAACTATATGACAATTGATTAATAAATAGACGAAATTTAGTAATTAATAGTTAATTAACTAAATTATTTTATTATGTGTATATATTGTGAGGCGAAGGTAATTAGTTAATAATATTTACAAGTGTTTGTAAAATTAGCTAATTAATTATTATAAGACAAATTTTATATTGATAAAATGGTAAAATATCACTTAAAAGTTAAGCGTACATTAATATTTAATTAGTATTATTTAAGTGTTGAATAATTCAATTAAATAAAATTAATATTTAATTATATAAGATAATTAATTATAAGTCTTATAAGCATTTGTGGGACAAATGTCGGAAATCTAAATGGACCCGGAATCATAAGATGTCCCACCTAAATGAGTGGATAGTTTCACCTATGTGGTTTGGCACCTACCTACTACATTTTGTACGTGATTTCTTTACATTTCAATTCCTATAAATACTCCACATATACACACATTTGAGGTTGTTGGTTTTAAGACAAAAAATTCTTTATATAATTCCTCACTTGGCCTATTTAGAGAAGGGAAAAAAAGGATCATATTTTCCTTTATTTTATTCATCAAACTTTGATCTAAAGTTGATCAATCTTCATCATAAATTCACACAAATAATAATATACATCAATTAATGTTATTAGAGTAATAATATTACATAATAAATAACATAATCATAATATTATCTAGTTAGTAGTATTAGGATTTTTGGGCTAGTTGATGTGGCTAATATTCACGCACATTTAGTTCCCTAACTAGCCTCGTTCCACATGCTTTTACGTTATTATTAGGGTCGTTTCTTGTCTTTAGCTTCCTATTTGCTATTCTACGAGGTTTTGGTGCCTTTGGTAGGAGAAGAGCACTAACCTTGCTTAATTGAAGCATTTTGGAGCTAAATTGATCGTATTCAACGACCAAGTATCAAATAAAAGACCAAGACTAAATCCCTTGGTAAATAAAGAAAGATTTGAGATGGTTTGATGCTAACCCCTCTCGAGTTATTGTTCAACAATGACGACAAATGCACCATTACAAGAGAAAATCGCTCGGACCCAACTGAATAATTTTTTTTTTTTTACCCTGAGACTATGATAGATGGAACGGCGTCGAAAAATAAAGTGGTCTAGGCTTTTAAATCACTCCAATAGAAGTCCGGATGAGGAAATGACGTCTGTTTTACAATCCGAGCTCAAATAGGCAAACAGTGCACCAACTCGCGCGAGTCCTGCTGAACTCGAGCGACTCCTGCTGAACTCACACGAGTCCTAACCTAACTCGCAGAAGTTCTCCATAGCTCGAGCGAGTTCTCCGGTAGAGAGATCCTCTTTCAAGCAAGGACTCCCACGAGTCCAACTGGCTCTAGCGTTTCTTTGGACTTCCTCAAGGGGCCTAATCGTCATTTAACCTCCTAATCAACCCTAATCTTTTAGCTACTATATATACCCCTTTGTAATAATTTGGATATAATGTCTCTTTAGCTTAGTTTAGTGCTTCGTTAGGAGTAGATTAGATTATATTAGACTTTAATCTTTTCTCAAATTACTTTAACCTTTCAATAATCAATCTTTCAATATTGTTCTTGCAATTTACTTCTTCAATTGTTTACATAAATCAACTCAAGGATAGTTAGACTATGCATATAGTTGAATAGGAAGAATGAAGTAGTTGTAGGTGTTGTAAAGCATTGAGCCCCGGGACCTAATCTCTCTAGGGATTGTAAGGCATAAATCAACTCAATCCCAACACAACCATAGTTGTTTACCAGATTCATTGCTTTAATTCATACCATGTTTCCCCAATGAACCCATGACACCCTAGTGCTTGTTTATTTCATTTGTTTACATCTTTACTTTCATTGCTTGTGTTTACCTTTCTTGATATTTATTTGCTTTCATTAGTTTAAACCTTAAACTCAATCCTAATTGTGACACCCCTAGCACAACTAGACTTAGAWTGACCAATTTAGATACCCCCATCCTTTGAGTTCGGCCTCTACTTACTACTAGATAGTTTCTTGAGATATAAATGTGTTTGATGGCGAACAACGACTCGCTCTATCAAAATGGCGTCGTTGTCAGGGACGGTGTTGTGTATTTGAATTAGTTTTGTGTCTAGTTTTAGTTGTGCTTCTTCTTGAGGGACCTTGGTTGCTTGAGAATTTTTTTTCTTGTGTTTACCTTGTTTCTAATCTTTAAAATGTCTTCATTTGTCCTTCACGAAGATGAGAATGAGCCGTTTAACATGTCTTGATCGATTTAATGATTATGTGTCTCGTGCTTGGTTTGATGCTTTCGTCCTATCTAATTGGGAAGCCCGATCGATAAGTGCTTATTTTAGTCACTTTTCCTCCTTCATTTCTTTACGTTCTAATCCGTTTCACAAGGATTCGCGTGCCCTTATATGTATTTTACCTCCAAATTCCCGTACTATAACTGCCCGTCTTACTTTGTAAGATTCGATACGGAATCGAGAAAATAGGAGCCAAAGGGCTGGTTCCAAGACTTAGAGGAAAAGAAGAGAAAAAGAGCT
This sequence comes from Silene noctiflora, assembly GCA_009801015.1. Lineage (NCBI taxonomy): Eukaryota > Viridiplantae > Streptophyta > Magnoliopsida > Caryophyllales > Caryophyllaceae > Silene > Silene noctiflora. Next base: position 23,389 of record VHZZ01015542.1, read on the forward strand.
GAAGAAGGGCTCCCAGCCGGTAACCGATTGGCAGCCGGCTAGCCGGCTGGGGAGCCCCCTACTTACCCACACTGAAGAAGGCTTACTGGACCTCCCAGCCGGCAGCAGGCCAGCCGGCTGGGAGTGCAAGGAGGATGACATTTTGAAGACTTTGGGGAAAACTTACAGAAACTTCCCGGCCGGTCAGCCTACAGGCAGCCGGCTGACCGACCATGCATACCTGATGGTCCAGTTTCCTCAAGAACTTACAAAAGACTCCCAGCCGGTCAACCCACCAGAAGCCGGCTGACCGGCTGTCCATACCTGGTTGAAAGTCCATGATTACTAATTAGATACCTCTATTTAGTGTACTAAAAAATTTCATAAAATTAGTTTAGTGTTCTATGTGACATGCATGTAATAAACAAAAGATAAGAGAAGAAATCAAATTCCTTACATTGGTATGAAAATGGTATTTAGGGCACAATAAGAACACCTTTCTTATTGTTCATGAGCTTAATAAATTTGGATGATCCTCCAAAACTCCAAATTAGAAGCCCTCCTTTGAGTTGCACCCAAGATGTTGTCCAAATACTACTACTAATATTAACTACATATCAGTAGTAGAATGCCCGTAATAATACTAATATTATTAAAATTACTACTCTAGTAATAGTTGGTGAATATTAGTATTTATGTGAGTTTTGAGAGGTTTTGCATGCACACTAATTAGTAAGAGTAGTAGTAGAAAAATGAGCAACAAATTGCTCTATATATGAGCCAAACCAACCGGCCCCCTCTCCTTAGTGGAGTGATTTCTGTGCTTATTTTATTTTCATGCCAATAGAAGAGAGTAGGCTTGTCATACTACTTATCATCATGATGTCTTGAGAATCTTTCCAATAGCTAAAAGACAAAAGCATAAGGAGTGTAGTATACTACATAAAACCGGTTTCCATGTAGCTTTATGGGTCCATTTTTTATTTGACATTTGTCCCACAATTGCCTATAAGTCATGTGATCAATTATCTTACATAATTAATTATTAATATGATCATTTAACAATTAAATATCATAATTAATAAAATAATGAATACTCAACCTTTTAAGTATAATTTTACCACTATATCAATATATAGTGTATCCCATAATTTCTAGTTAGTTAAATTTTACAACTCTTTGTAAATATAAATAACTAATTATCTCTACCTCAAACTAAATGAAAAACCTCGACTAAATCCAGTAAATTAACATTTAATTACTAAATAAAATCTTATTTATTCATATTACAATAAGACATAAAATTTATCAGTCAATTATAATACAATTAAATTACTTGAGTTCCTAACTCATTATTAACTCACATAAATATAAGAGACTAATTAAACTATATCAAATATAATTAATTAGTTGTCCATTTGGATTTTATCCTATAGGTGTAACCTAAAGGGATCAGTTGATCACTGCCTTCAAACGACAGTAACGTCAAACTCTAGTCAGCCGAGCGTTACCGATATACCTTGATCAACTGACTATAAATGAATCAACCAAATATATTCCATTTATAAGATTTATTATATTCACGCACTATTGTGGAGAACACTTACTCCTACAATCTCCCGCTTGTCCGACACAAGTTGTGCGTTACCAATTCTCTTGTCTGTTATATCTCCCACTCAATGCAAGGTGTCTTATAGGTCGTACTTGCACTTGAACAAATCGTGAGTGGTTTCCTCGATCGGGAGAGTAACTGAATGACCGGAAAAATCAACCGTAGATCTCTTTCTGAGTGTGACCACGCATTTCCAGTCACTACTCCTCGAGTGGACCTGAGATGTATATACCTTGATGGGGGTGGATAATTCCTATTGACCTATTTTCTTCGTCAAATCATAGATCACCATGACCCAGAAGATGTCCATCGTTCTCCTATTATAGCGCGACCTAGGACAAAACCCAAAGTCGGAAATTGTACCGACTCAGACAAATAGCCGCTAGTCAAAAGAACTGACTCAAAATGGAATATCATATAAATTTTTTCCACGAACAGGCTATAAAGCAAAATAATTATAAGAATGGTCACAGTCTGACAGAGTGTCTCCACAGTCTGCGTATGTAATCGATTAGTCATTACCTTCACCCTGTTGCAGTCGAACTCGCCATCAATCGACTTAAAATTTAATTGCTCCAAGACGTCACATTATTAAGAAACTAAGGACAAAAATATAATGTTATTCCGGTTCACTTAAATAGGGTTCAACGTTGTCTCAACAACCTATTCGGATAAAACAATGTATGATAAAAAAATTTAGTTTAAAAGGAACTGAAAAATAGAGTTAAAAACTCAAACGATAAATGCGATTATCATATATGAAATAATTAATACAATATCTAACTATTACATATCAAATAATCTAAAGCAATCCAGGTACACGTTTCAATCCCATAGAAATGACACGACCCTCATGGTTAGCCTGAGATAATGGTTTGGTTAAGGGATCAGAAATATTGTCATCTGTTCCAACCTTACAAATTGTTATTTCCTTCCTATCAACACAATCTCTTATTACATGATACTTTCTAAGTACGTGTTTATACTTATTGCTTGACTTGGGCTCTTTAGCTTGAAAAATGGCCCCGATGTTATCACAATAAATAGTGATAGGATCATCGGCAGTCAGAACTATTCTTAGTCCCTCCAAAAACTACCGAATCCAAACAACCTCTTTAGCAGCTTTGGATGCTGCAACGTACTCGGCTTCCGTTGTTGAATCCGTAATTACTGACTCTTTAAAGCTTCTCCAGCTTACAGCACCTCTGTTCATCAAAAAGATAAGACCAACCTGGGATTTCAAATCATCTCTATCAGTTTGGAAACTGGCGTCCGTGTAACCCCTTAAACGCAACTCAGAATCTTCTCCAAACACCAATAATGAATCCTTAGTCCTTCTCAAGTACTTAAGGATATTCTTGATGGCATTCCAGTAAAATTCACCTGGGTTGTTTTGGTAACGACTCGTCATACTCAAAGCATACGAGACATCTGGGCGAGTATAAATCATAGCATACATAATCGATCCAATAGTTGAAGCATAAGGAATCGATTTCATTCGTTCAATGTCTTTGGGCTCGGTAGGAGACTGTGACATGCTCAAAGTGATCCCACTTCCCATAGGTATAAAACTTCTCTTAGAGTTTTTCATATTGAAACGATCAAGTATCTTATCTATATAAGTCTCTTGACTTAATGCTAATATCCTTTTAGATCTATCCCTAAAGATCTGTATACCAATTATTCGTTGCGCCTCTCCCAAATCTTTCATTTGAAGATGTCTTCCAAGCCATTCCTTTACAAAAGTTAGCATAGGAATGTCATTTCCGATGAGAAGTATGTCATCTACATACAAGATTAGGAAGACCACCTCACTCCCGACACTTTAAGTAAAACTATTTTGTTTAATTACATGATCGAATCGATGGTTCCAACTCCTTGATGCTTGCTTAAGACCATATATGGATCTCTTCAGTTTGCACACTTCGTTAGGATTTTTAGGATCCACAAAACCTTCAGGTTGTGTCATGTACACTTCCTCTTCCATAAAACCATTCAGGAACGCGGTTTTGACATCCATTTGCCATATCTCATAGTCATGAAATGCAGGAATCGCTAACATTATCCGAACGGTTCTTATATTAGCAACTGGTGCGAAAGTCTCATCATAGTTAATACCATGATATTGAGTGAACCCTTTTGCTACCAATCTAGCCTTGTAGACATCCTTATGTCTATCCATGTATGTTTTAATTTTATATATCCACTTACACCGAAGAGGTCGTATATCTTCAGGTAAGTCCACCAGGTCCCATACCTGATTATCATTCATGGAATCCATTTCAGATTGCATAGATTCTTGTCATAGCTTAGAGTTGGGACTAGAAATAGCCGCATTGTAGGTGACAGGTTTGTCACTTTCTAAAAGTAACACGTCATAATCACCATCTTCCTCAATGATACCAAGGTATCGGTCAGGTGGATTACTGACTCTGCCAAACCTCCTAGGTTCCGAAGGTACAATAACATGAAAGTTTCACATACTGGATGTACCCATACTGATATGGTAATTAGCAAATTAATTATTGTGATCTTAATGCATGCATAACACAAGCTAGATATAAAGAAGAAATTTTTACTTACATATAAGAAATTTCAGTTATTTAGGGCACAACCAAAGTCACCTACTTTGATTATTCTTGATCTTACAATAAAATGGAATGATCCTCCTTAAGACCTCAAG
>VHZZ01015551.1:0-11160 GCA_009801015.1 Silene noctiflora
TTTTGTTATGCATGCACTAGATCCACCTAAATTAATGAGTTAATTTATTTTGTTATTTGATGAGTCAAATAAAAAGGGTTTAATGAAACTTTCACTAAGGTGGGTGGTCTCTTGATTAAAATGGCAAACAGAATGAGCAATTCGGATGATTAATGTTTGGGCCCTATTTTGTACATTGGGCCAAGAGGAAGCCTATTAGGCCGAATGATAGAAGATGGGCTGAAGAATGGTAGCTTTCACGAATGGAGGAGGTGAGTTAGTAGGGAGATTCGAGAATTGAGGAGCAAGCGATCTAAACCTTGCTAGGGTTTAGATATTATATAAGATGGGGCAAGGGAAGGAAGGAAATTCATTCAGGCATACACGAAAGAATAACCCTATACTACATACGTACATTTGCAAGATAGTCGTCTTGTCTCCATTATATTCATATTCATATTCATTAGTGTTGCTAGTGAACATCTTGGAAGGATACCGTCTCCTTCCCGCGGTCGTTTCCCACATTGGGTTTTCCGTGTCACCAAATCCCCTGGTTAACTCTCTTTTATTTATGTATTATAACACGTATAACATAATCTCACAAATACAATAGGACGATTAGCACTTAAGATTACATTGTTCCCAAATTAACCTAGTTGGTTAAATATACAAAACCAGTTTGGCGCCCACCGTGGAGCATAGTAGTCGTCATCGTTAACCGTCCTAGAAACCAAAAACGCATCATGTCAGGAAACAAACAAACTGTCCCCCCAAGGTCTAAAGGAATTCAGTCCCCGCGGATGAAAACAAGTGCACCGCCTACACATGGAGCCCAAGCCATGGCGTTAGGCCCATTTGTAAAGACAAACCTCCCGCCAAAAACTAGCCAGCCGAAGGTAACCAGAGAGATGGAGGAGCCGCCAGGGGCTGAAAAGGAGGCGGGTCCCATATAGAGAGACCAAGATGTTCGACACATCAGACATCAGGGTCCACCATCACCCAATCCAACCCTGATCATAATCAGTGGGAAGGACAACTTGTAGAAAACCTTCGACAGCATAAGGGAAAAGAGCCGAAAGGCTAAAGCTCAGGCAGCGGAAGAGAACCGGGCACTCTGGGCGCAAATAGAAGCCCTACAGCAGCAGAGAGCTATGCCAACCCCAACAGCAAGCAGGAGTCAAGTTCACACAGCCATTCGCCTGAGCGAGACATCAGGAAACAGAGAGCAAGCACGGATATTCCCTTTCGAGCTGGTAATCAAATTGGATCTAACAGGGACACCTCCAGAAGGCGGCATAATTCCGCACGGACTTCGGCAGCTGACACCTGAAGCTGGCTTGCAATAAGCAACATAGAATCCGGACCAAGTAACACAATTGTCACTAATTTGGTTACTGCTAACCAGATGTCTAGTGTGGGAATTTTCAATCAACAGGCAGTTTGGCATCCAGGATCGCTGGTTACGGCAACCCCCCTATCTGCAAACTGTCAAAACCCGATAGCAACCTGTCCAGGGAGCAACGCCCAAAATATCCAAGCATCACCGTATAATCCTAATGCTGGTTACAACAGCATTAGGGAATAGCAATATTTGGAGCTCAGAGAGATGCTAGGCAGGATCTCAGGGATGTCAGCTCCCCTGGAAAAGACGACTCCAGATAGCTATACTGGTTGTTGTGCCAAAGGGATTCAATGTCCCTACCATGACACTCTACGAGGGTACCTCTAATCCCTTTGATCATATCAGCCTATACAAACAGAAGATGATGGTAATAACAGCAACCGGGTCTCTGAAGGAAGTTTGTATGTGTAAGGGATTTGGTTCAACATTGTCAGGGGCCACATTATAGTGGTTCGTTGTTCTACCGAACAAATAAATAGCCACCTTCGCTGACTTGGTAAACGTATTCACACAGCAGTTCGCCAGCAGCAGGAGGCCTGAGATGCATACCAGCGACCTCTACCGAATAGTACAAGGGTTCGATGAGAAGATCAGAGACTTTGTCACTAGATTTAACAAGGAGAAGGTAGCAATAAGGGGGTGCGACATGCTAACCGCAGTGGAAGCATTCCGGCAGGGGCTGCACCAGGATTCAGATCTGTACAAAGAACTCACAAGGGACCCCTGTCGTACCTTCGAGGATGTCTAGGCAAAAGTGGCGACAATAATCAAACTGGAAGAATATGTTCTATCTAGAAGACACACATCAGAAGTAGAGAGGACGAGCAAGAAGGTTGCAGCAGAAAGGAAGGAGGAAAGGTCCAAACCTTACAATAGAACAGTAAACAAAGTAGAAGAAAAGGAAGTAACCTCTTCACCTATGTTAAACGAATACTATTTCACAATCAGGACGGTCGGGCTCATGCAAGCACTGAAGGACCTGAGAGACAAAGTCAAATGGCCCAAACCACCGGTCGAGAAACAATCATGGAGAAAGTATAGTTAAAAGAAGTGCGAGTTCCACAACAATATTGGACATAATACCGAAGACTACTATAATCTGCGAAGAGAAGTCAAGTACCTGTATGACTAGGGAAACCTGGACCACCTGTTATCACGGGGGGGCAGGCAGCAGGGTAAGGTAATAAAAGTGATAACAGGCGGCTCAGATCTGAGTGGCCTGATGTATTCAGCAGCAAAAAGACGCGCCACCGAGACCAAGCGCGGCAGGCCGGAGTCTTCCTGTAGGGTCACTCACGACAACTTGCCAGCTTTCACCTTTGACGAGATAGACGTCGGTGATGATCAGGAACACCATGATGCACTGATCATAACGTTGTCCATGACAAAGTGTACAGTAAGAAAAGTCATGGTGGACACACGAAGCTCAGTCAACCTAATCATGCTAGACACTATAAAGGCATGGGATTCAGTGAGAAGGATCTAATGAGGAAAACATTACACTAGTAGGGTTCAGTGAAGAAACTGTTCATTCACTAGGGGAAATTACAATCCCAACCTACGCAGGAAGAATCAATAAGCAAGTAAGGTACCTAGTGATTGATGGTCCGTCAACCTACAACGTCATTCAAGGAAGACCATGGCTGCACCTGATAAAGGTAGTCCCTTCAACATATTACCAATGTGTAAAATTTCCCACACCATGGGGAGTAGAATAAATAAAGGGAGACCATGATGAAGCCATAGGATGCTACAAGAAGGCGTTAAAAAGCACAGTCAATCCACCGGCATAGCAATCACAGAGCCAACATGTCCAGGCTGATTATATCGAGCCACCACTAGAAGAGCTAGATAAGGTTAGTCTGGACGAGCTGCAACCAGAAAGGACGGTGCTTGTAGGGGCCGAGTGCGCAGGTAACATCAGACAGCAGCTAGTCGATTTTCTTAAAGCAAACATGGAGTACTTTGCCTAGTCACATGATGACATGGTAGGAATAGACCCATCTCTCATAACACATAAGCTGAGTGTGGACCCAAAGTGTAACCCCATACAGTAGAGGAGGAGAAAATTCGTGGCTGAGAGGAACCAGGTCATTAATCAAGAAGTGGATAATCTACTGGCTGCAAAAAAATATGAGAGGTCAAGTACCTAGAATGGTTGTCAAACGTGGTGGTAATGCCCAAGAAGAATGGAAAATGGAGGGTCTATGTGGATTTCACATATTTGAACAAAGCATGGCCTAAAGATCCTTTCCCGCTGCGACATATTGATGCAATGGTCGACGCTACAGGAGGTCATGACATTCTAACACCTGGATGCCTGGAGTGTTTATAATAAAATTAAAATGGATCTAGGGGACCAGGAGAAGACAACGTTCATGTCAGAAAGAGGGATTTACTGCTATAACGTGATGCCCTTCGGACTGAAGAACGCAGGCTCGACTGCTATAACGTTCATGGAAGTGTACATCAACGATATGGTGGTAAAGTCAAAGAAAGGTGATATGCGTATGCGACACCTGGGGACATATTGGACACCCTGATAAAGTAAAAAATGAAACAAAACCCGTCCAAATGTACCTTCGGAGTATCCTCAGGAATGTTCTTGGTATAGTTAGTGACCCAAAGAGGGATAGAAGCCAGTACAAGGCAGATCAAAGTAGTACTCTAGCTGAAATCTCCAGAAAGGCCCAAATACGTCCAGAGACTAGCGGTAAAGGTGGAAGCACTAAGAAGGTTCATATCCAGGTCCTCAGACAGGTATAAGTTATTCTATGACATATTCAGGAAGAGCCAAAAGTTTAAGTGGACAGAGGATCATGAAAAAGCATTTAGGAACTAAAATGTTATCTCAGCTCCCCACCACTATTATCAAAGCTAGAGCAAGGCGAGGCCATGTATTTGTATCTATCTGTCATAGAGGCGGCAGCCAACGTCGTTTTAGTCCGGAAGCAGGACAAGGTACAAGAGCCAGTCTACTATGTGAGAAAGTCTCTGCTGTCTGCAGATACCAGGTACACATCTCTTGAAAAACTAGTATAAGCTCTCGTCACTGCATCTTATAAGTTGCGCCCTTATTTTGAGTCGCATGCCATACATGTTTTGACTAACTACCCGCTAAAGTTCTTAATGAGGAAGCCTGAAGTGTCAGGTCGAATGTCAAATTGGTCTGTGCACCTTAGTGGATATGACATCCATTAAGAATCTCGGACAATGTTCAAATCGCAGGCGCTGGCAGACTTTGTGTCAGACTTCGGCCCAGCCATCTAGGCGCAGGCTGAGAAAAAAATCTTAAGCCTGAAAGAAATTAGAGATGACGAGGTTTGGACACTGCACATAGATGGAGCCTCCAATTAGAGGGGAGCAGGAGTAGACCTGGTACTGAGATCTCCTCGAGGGGATCTGATAGCTCAAGCAGTCAGATGTGAGTTTAAAGCAACGAACAATGAGGCAAAGTATGAAGCACTAGTACTAGGCCTACAGATGGCACTCGAATTAAAAGTCAGAGAGCTGCAGGTATATAGTGACTCCTTGCTCATAGTTAACCATGCAAATGACTCATATATAGCTAGGGACACGAAGATGATAGCCTACCTCAAGGTAGAAAAAGATATGAAACAGAAGTTCAAAAACTTCAAAATAAGCCAGATCCCTAGGGAGCAGAACGTGGAAGTTGACGCACTAGCAACCCTGGGGGCAACATTCAAACCAGCGGAGTTATCTTGTATACCAATCGTGCACGTGCTAGAGCCAACAATAGAGAAGTTGGCAGAGATAGGTGAGGGTCAACAGGACACGCGATAAGAGTCAGAATAGACGCACTTCGCAAGAATACTAGCAAGCGCGGACGAGCATCAAGCTGACCTAGACTGGTGAAAACCTTTTATAGACTGACTAGCAGAGAACAAGGTGCCAACAGACAAAAGAGAAGTCATATGTTTCAAAATCAAAGCTTCGAGATTTGTCTTGGTTGATAACGTGCTTTTAAGGAAATCACCGGCATGACTTTACTTGAGATGCCTAGATAAAACAGAAGCACAGACAGTAATGCATGCCATCCACAATTGAGAATGCGGAAACCATGTAGGGGGCAAGAGTCTGTCAAATAAAGCTCTCAGGCAGGGTTACTTCTAGTTCACGATGTGAAGAGACGTAGTTGAATAAGTGAAAAAATATGACGTATGCCAGAGATCTGCCCCTATGATACATCAGCTAGCAGAACCCATGCACCCCATCATTTCACCATGGCCATTCATGACATGGGGAATGGATTTTGTAAGCCCGTTACCCAGGGCCCTTGATAATAGATTGTACATGTTGGCAATAACAGATTACTTCTTTAAGTGGATAGAAGCCGAAGCATTCACTTAGGTAAAAGATAAACAAGTTATTTCTTTCATCAAACGTAATATACTCTGCAGGTTTTGGATCTCATAAGAAATTATATATGACAACGGGACACAGTTCGTATCAGAAAACGCCGAGGGATTCTGCGCCAGATGGAATATCACATTGAAAAGATCGGCACCTAGAAACCCTTAGTCTAACGGACAAGTCGAATCCAGCAATAAGATTAGTGTGGAAAACTTGAGAAAACAACTGGAAGAATTAGGAGGAAAGTGGGCAGATGAGCTATCCTTGGTACTGTGGTCAAATAGAACCACCTGAAAGATGGCGACAGGCTAAACACCCTTTAGTCTGGTGTTTGGGGAAGAAGCAGTAATAGCATCAGAAGTTCTGGTCCCCACCCACAGGTATGGATGTATGACAGGGGAACTGAACCAGGAGGAGATGATCAAGAGCATGGACACAATAGATGAATTGAGAACAAGCGCTCAGATATGCCTAGCCTTCTACAAGCAGTCAGTAGCCAGAAGTTACAACAAGAACGTGAAATTCAGGATCTGGAAGTAGGAGACCTGGTTCTCCGAAAAAGTGTTATAGAACACCAAAAACCACAAAGCTGGTAAATTCGCCCATAAATGGGAAGGATCTTACCAGGTGGAGAGTGTCATTGGTTATGGTGCATATAAACTAATGACCATGCTAGGTCAAATCATGAACAAACCATGGAAGATTCTTCACCCAAAGAAGTACCACATCTGACCAAGGTATGGAGACCTTAGTCTACAGAAGAAGTTTCAGTAGCCAAAAACTCCAAAAACAAGCGTGTGAAGGCACATAAGAAAGATTCGGATCCCTGACCTCCGCAACCTATCAGATGTGGTGCAAACAAGATTTACTCGCGAACGCGCGGTGACAAGGGACACGACACTGCAATATGCCCAACCTAATTCCTTGATCAGGCAACCTCACCAGGCGGGTGGGCACGAAATGGAGCTTGGCCCCAGCTACCTCTGATAAAACCCCCAAGGTAGCTACCGACACCGAGTACTCGATACAGCCAGGGCCCCCCCAGCATACATGTATGCATATGGTCCTAGAATGATGATAAATTTACTTAAGGTACGCCCCTGTTGTTTAAAATATGACGAATGATTAGACCATTTTATACATGTTTATATCCCCTATATTAGCTCGGTTTGTATGCTTATTTCACTACTATTAGTGTTTAGTTGAGCTAATCTCGTGTTCTAGATGTTTTGCATGCGTTTAGTGTAATTTGTAGGAATTATAGCTTTGGTTAGCTAAATCTCGTCAAGAGAGCAAACATTGAGTTCACAAGCTAAGAGGAAATTGGATTGGATCATACTTGATCATGCAAACTCAAAATGGTGAAGGAAATGATCACATGTCAAGGAAATGGCCCAAATACTTATGCAAGGCAAAATGTAAAGAAATGAGAATTGAAGCCCAATAAAGGAAGTCCAAGTAACTTTGTGGAAATGCAAACATTGGATGCTAATCATATTCCACACATAAGAGGCATTTAACGGGTACATTAAGACGCTGCAATGTAATTCATTGGATTCCATGGCCATTTATTATGGCCATTTAAGTGAAATAATCCGGATTCCTACGTCCCCGATCGGGGACGCCTAACCCCGATCGGGGTTGCTTGTTTTTATGAACTTTGGATTCTCCTAGGGTTGTTTACGTTTGTATCCTAGAATTACTATAAAAGGAGCTCTCTACTCCGACCTTAGGATCATTCTATTTATATTTTGTTGTTGAATATCAATTTTAATTTGGTTTAATATTTTGGTTTGTTAATTATTCATCTAGAGTGATCAACTAGTTGCTTTTAGTTAATTAACCATTGCTAGAATTAGGTGAATGAATCTTTTGTTTATTTATCTATTTCATTGTAGAAAATATAATTCATCAATTAGTATGCTTTCATCATTGTTGAGTTATAAGAATTAAACTTGTATGAATTATAGTGAAGCATCGCTTGTTTACTTCATTAGTTCGTCTTTGCTAATTCCATCGTTTTATATTCTACAATGTTGATACGATTAAGCTCTTGACTAAATTGACAGTAGTGTAAGGGTTCTTTGTTTACGCTTGTAGCTCATAACTAATCGTATGTGGAATTAGAAGTCTTTATCTTCATAGCAAAGTATTCAACACTTAGATAGATTAGAGAGAGTCAATGATCAATTCCTAACTAGTTGGTGGAAAATACTTGGTCCAAGAGCTTTTTCTCTCATATTTGTTTGCATTTCTTGATTTACATCATTTTTACATTTCCATTGTTTATTACGTTAGTTGCTAGACCAATCATCAAATCAAAACCCCCCTATTTGTTACTTTACAATTGCACATATCTGAATTGATAATAGACCTTCCTTGTGGGATCAACCCCTACTTACCCTTACTACTATTAGAGTTTTTAGTGGATAAAAATTGTAATTTGGAGACTCGCTACAAGTCTAGCCAAAGTTTGGCGCCGTTGCCGAGGAAGGGTTTTATTGTTTGTTTTATTTGTGCATTTGTTTTATTTTTGTTATTCTTCTTTTTAGTTTTCTTTTGATTTCTATTTTTTGTTTTCTCTTGGTGTTTGGTTTTTACCGAACACCCGTTCTACTAACAAGAAATTGTCGGGTTTTGATCCAGAATTGGAGAAAATCTTCGTCATGTTAGAAGGGAGATAAAGAAGAAGCTTAAATTTGACAAGAAGCAAGAGGAGAAAAAGGAAGAGAAAGAGGGAATCAACACCAACATGGCAAGGGAAACGAGAACTTTGAGGGAGCTTACCGCCCCGATCTTTCTCAACAACCTTTGTGCATCACTTTTCCGGCCTTGCCGGAAGGCACCACATTCGAGTTGAAGTCGGGATTGATCCACTTATTACCCGCATTCCATAAGTTAAGTGGTGAGGATCCAAACAAGCATTTGTCGGAGTTTCATGTGGTGTGCACTAGTATGAAGCCGAATGGTGTCACGGAGGAGCAAATAAAGTTGAGGGAATTTCCGTTCTTACTCAAGGATACCGCTCGTGATTGGTTGTACTACCTTCCTCCGGGTAGTATTACTACTTGGGCTCTTATGAAGAAGGCGTTCCTTAAGAAATACGTTCCCGCTTCCAAATCTTCTCATCTCAAGAAGGAGTTATCCAATGTGGAGCAAAGGGATGATGAAACACTCTATGATTATTGGGAGCGTTTCAAGAAGTTATGTGCAAGTTGCCCATATCATGGGTATAGTGATCAAGACTTCATCATGTACTTTGTGGGAGGTCTATCGCCGGAAGATGCTCGTATGGTCCATGGTGCTAGTGGTGGAGGCATCATCAACAAAAGTCTGGATGAGGCTAATGAGTTATTGGGTGAGCTTGCCGAAAGCACACGCCAATTTAGTGTGAGGGKCAAAACAAGAAGGGTGAGCATGGCTAGTTCTAATCCTTCCTTGGAGGCTAAAGTTAAGGATTTGACTTCCTTAATGAGGGAGATGCTCACGGGGAACAAGCACCAAGTCCAATCTTATGGGATTTGTGCTTCCAATGTGCATCCTACCGATCAATGCCCGTGTATTCAAGAGCAAACGGAAGAGGTTAATGCCGCGAATGCTTTTGGTCAAAGGAGGTTTGAGCCTTATTACAATCCTATGTGGAGAGACCATCCCGGTTTCCAATATGGGAATCCACAAGGAGGCTTGCAACCACAAGGCCAACAATTTCAAAGCTCAACATTTGGTCAACAAGGTTCCTCTCAACAATTTGGTCAAAACAAGCCAAGGTTTGTTTCAAGGACTCAAGATCTGAATTCTTTTCCTTCTCAAGGTCAAACTTCTACTCCTCCCATGTCTACGGAAGACATGATTCGGGCTCTTACTTCTAATGTGGCCACTATGCAAGCTAACCAAGTGCAATTTCAACAAGAGACAAAGGCTAGCATTCAAAACTTGGAGAATCAATTTGGGCAAATGTCTAGTGTTCTTGGGAGGCTAAAGGCTAGGAATTCCAGGAAATTGCCATCTCAAACAATTCCCAATACCAAGCCTAATGAAAGTGCCATTACTTTGAAGAGTGGAAAAGAGTTGCAAGGGTCAAAAGCAAGGATTAGAGAGATCGTTGAGCAAGAAGAGGAGGATGAGCTAACCGTGGAGCCTAATGATGTTCCTCTAATGGATCAAGAGAAAGAGGTGCGGGCGGTTGATACACCTACTATTGTAGATCCTCCCCCATTTCCCGAAGCACTCAAGAGGAAAAGTCACCCTACATAAGATAAGGATGTCTGTAAGACTTTTCACAAATGTGAGGTAAACATTCCTTTGTTAGATTTATTGAAAAGTGTGCCTAGGTATGCTAATTTTATTAAGGAGTTGTGTACCATTAAAAGGAACCAAAAATTGAAAGGTGTCCAAAAAGTTAAGGTCAATGAACATGTGTCGGCTTTGTTTCAACATAATTTACCACCTAAATGTAGTGATCCGGGTATGTTTATCGTACCTTGTACTTTAGGAGACACCACTATTTCCAATGTTATGCTTGACTTAGGTGCTTCTATTAATGTACTCCCATATTCCTTGTATAAGTCATTGAAATTGGGACCTTTGGTTAAAATGGGGGTGGTAATTCAATTGGTCGATCGATCAAATGCTTATCCCAAGGGGGCGGTTGAGGATGTGCTTGTCATGGTAGATAAATTAATTTTTCCCGCCGATTTTTATGTACTTGAAATGGAACATGCGCGGCACCTATACTTTTAGGTAGGCCATTCTTAAGAACCGCAAGTACTAAAATTGATGTGTCTAATGGTTCTCTAACTATGGAGGCCGATGGTCAAGTGGTYAARTTTAATATCTACGATTCTATGAAATATCCTCGTGATGACCATTCTTGTTTYATGATTGATGTTTTGGAGCCATTAGTGCCGGATGTTTTTAATGTCGATGGAGAGGATGGATTGCTTGCTATTAAGAATAGCCTCTCTTGTGATGAATTGGATTTTTCTTTATCCAATAGTTTGAAAGAAGTTGTGGCCTCTTTGGCTAAATTTGATAATTCTCCTATTTTGCCTTCATTTTCTAAGCCTCTAACGCTAACTTTGCCTAGTGAAAAACTGTTACCTTCAGTTTTGCAGGCTCTTGTGGTAGAATTGAAACCACTACCCAATCATTTGAAGTATGCTTTTCTAGGTGATAGAGAAACTTTGCCAGTGATCATCTCTAGCAAGCTTACCATGGAGCAAGAGGTAAAGTTAGTCGAGGTTCTCAAGGAGAATAAACTTGCAATTGGGTGGACTATTGCTGACATCAAGGGCATTAGTCCAACCACTTGTATGTTGGAGCTGTGTCCTCCAGTTAGTGCGGATAACGTTATTACACATACACTTGTACGGACAAGTGGGAGCTTGTTGGGGCTGGTGTCCTAT
>VHZZ01015566.1:28295-40144 GCA_009801015.1 Silene noctiflora
TGACAACGGTTTTTTACCGTTGTTATTAGTTCATATGCGTTGTTATAAGGCTCCAATTACACTATAGCCTAAGTTTCTTTGTGTGAAAATATATACCAACGGTTTTTTGTTATATAACCGTTGTTATAAAATTTCAGACAAATCGCGCCCATATCATCCATTCGATTAACAACGTTGTTTTGATTAACGCGTTAATTGCGTTGTTAGTGGGGCGTTGTTATTACCTATAATTGTAGTAATGCTGCCTGGGAATTCCTCAATCAACATACTATTTATAACGTCAACATCACTATTACGTGGCGTCAGTATAGTCCTTTCAGTGAAAATGTCTGTACTGAAAGTGGCTTGCTGTATTTCCGGGAATACAGCGTTGACCGGCGATTGCTCTGGTTGTTCCTCGGCACTCGTTTCTAATATCAAGTTATGAGGAATCTCCACCGATTCACTTTCCGTAGACTGTAGTATCCCATTACCCAGGTCCTGAAGAAATTGGGCAAAGTCAGGATCTGCCCTCGCTCTAATATTTTCAGTTAAGCTAAATTTTTTAAGTTGTGGCCAAAGTGCTGAACTGACAATGCTAGCATCTAATGCTTCTTGCTGTGTGCAACGTGGTAATACAGGTAGCACTTGGCGGAAATCACCACGAAAAACAATGACCTTGCCTCCAAATGGTGCTGAACTACTGCATATATCCTGGAATAACAAATTAACGACCTCTATATTATCCTTTTTCGCCATGGACGCCTCATCCCAAGTGATCCAATGATGCCTCCCTTATTAAACATGTTAAGCCACCCTTCTTAGGTACGTCACAGGTAAGCATTTCATCACTATCTAACGGTATTTTGAACCTCGAATGTGTTGTCGTGCCTGTTGGTAAATTTGAAGCTGCAATTCCAGAAGTAGCTATAGTCAAACATATCTTGCCCATTGATCTTATCTTGGCATATAATGCTCCATATAAGAAAGTCTTTCCTGTCCCACCTGGTCCATCAATTAAGAAGGCTCCTGTCTTGCTAGCCTTTACGTGATGAATTATAGTCTTATACGCAGCCCGTTGCCCAACATTTAGTTCTTTTCGTGAAGCTAGTTGGACAAGAGGCCCATGAGCGTTAAGAGCGTCACTTATATCCCTTATACTTTGCATGGCTGGTTCTTGTGTAATATGTAGATTCTCCAAATTAAAATGTGCAAAGCTCTTTCCCATTCCCGCCAAAAATTGTTCAACTTTCCATGCTGTTTGTTGCAATATCTGAACTGGTTCACCTGGAAACTGCTTTCTAAAATCTTCTGAAAGTGCCTCGTAATATTTTTCCCAGAATTCAGTGAGGTTGTTTGGGCAACCAAAAATCAGAACAGTTGCAAATAACCTCTTAAGAGCGTTAGGCATTTCCACTTCCACAGCTTCATCCATGTATTTCTCGGTCGCACTATCGTCCTCAAGTATTCCCCTTCGTAGTGCTGCCTCCTGAAATGATACACAGGTACTACCATTGACTATGACGAGGTCCTCAAATGATTTAGGGCTTCTAACATGGGCTAGCCGTAACCTTAGGTAGTAGCGTTCACCTTTTCCAAGTGAAGCATGTGTAACCCTTCCAATGACTACACCACGGTCCCTACGTCTCCACATTTTTTTCTGTTCATTCCACACAAGGTGTTCTGGAAATTCGTTGTACAGATATTTAGACCCTTCTGGTAATTCTGCATTTTTTGCAAAAACTTCAGTTAACATTGTTTTGGTTCTGAGTTCATTTGATACAACCGCTGTAAGGTCTTCATGGTGCGTAAATCTGATCATCTGTCTATTGGGTGTGTGGACTGGGAGAGGCTGAACAGGTGGGTATGTTTCATATAGATTGAATCCAAAAATCCTCCAAGCTGCTTCCGGCGATGAAACCCACCAACCAGACTGCAACTTCTCAATCTCATCTACCAACGGAGGCACATCTCCACCAGCAACATTGAATAAAACACGATCATAACCCTTATATACATATTTATATAAGTACTACACTGCTTTAATGGTTGAGCATACTTGTAAATTTAAGTGACAGTCAAACATGGCAAGCAAGTAGGGATTATAAGGAACAACTGATCTATTATCCATTAGTACCTTCCTCACTTCAACCGTTTGACCAGTGTCCCTCCTCCTATATAATGGATAAGAATCAGCACCATTTGTTGTGAAGTTGCAAAAAAATTTTGGATAACCTTTATTGCATTCTCTTTTCCTGTTTTTAATTTGCATACAGGCGCATTTTCGGAAATCCTCACCACATGGTTCATGCATCATATGTTGTAGTACAACACTTCTAATATGAGGATTATCATGTCAAGGTAGCTCTGCCGTCACATAGTTATCATATTTCTCTGGTTGTGTAACCTTGTATTCTGGTTTCAGAATTATTAGGAAATGTGCATGCTGCATGCCACATTTTTGAAACTCAACAACGTTAATCATGGCAGTGACTTCTCCAAATATTTTTTTTCTTTTATCTGCTTTCTTAGCAATGTTAACTTTGTATGGAAGATGTGTGGAACCAAATCTGGTCTATTCTGTGCTAGTTCCCCAGGAGCTAGTTCAGATTTGATTTCAGACCAATTAGGATTACACATTATAGTGATGAATAAATATGGCTTCCCATATTTTTTAAGCAAGGCCATTACATTTAAATAGCGTCTCCTCATATCCCTCGGCCCTCCTAAGAAAGAAGGTGGCAACACAATCCTCTTCCCTACATTACATGCGCTTTTCTCTCCCAGATCGAGCATGTCTAGAATGCCTTGATACAGTTCTGCTCGGATGGCATCCTGATTTAAGCGTAGGAAATCCAGACGTGTATTTTCTATCTTAACATACATGTCTAAAATGTATTGTTGAAATAGGCGCCCTCCTCTAAGAAGGTAGTTACCAGGTCTGATTTGAAAATTTTATGCATAATACTCTCTACACGAGATACGCTTGTCAGCACTTGTGCGCCTCCTAGCGGCATCTGGCAAATATAAAAAGGCATTTCAATATTCAGGGTAGAGAAATAAATTATATTTTACTAAATAACAAATACTTACTTGCCACTTCTTCTTCCACAAGAGATTCAGGGTCGTCATTTGAAATTTCTTATCTTGGATATGATGAACTGGACTGACCGTCAAAGGTAGGACTGGAAACCTTTTTTAAACCTTGATGCCATCCACTGTCTCCCTTAGGCAATAACAGTGGATATTACAAAGGGTCGTAGCGGCCATAGAAATGCCTTATCCTGTGTGTGTACGAGGCCCTGCCATATGCCATGATGTGTGGACCTTCATTTCCTTGCATAGCTGTAGTGTCTGAACAAACAACCGCAACATCGTCAGAAGTGGGTGCATTGTACACCTTCTGATCATGGCTTGGGTCAGTACTTAGCATTACTCTTGTGTCCTCAGTCACCTCTATCTCCTTTAAAGACCTAAAGAATTTTCCATATGGATTGTCATCCATAAGACCCATTAGAAGGGTAATAATTTGTTCATTCAAGTTAGGAAACAAACCAAGCCGGTTTTCCTTTTCGTGTTGACCATCATAGAAGTACAATTGTAGATATCTAGGAATACTGCCCATGGGAATTAGATCTGGCAAATAATGATAATCCTGCCCTTATGCCTTGAAAACAAAAATTCCTTTATAAGTGTTTGATTCAAAAGTCCCTCGTAGAGAACTGAAAGCAAAAAAGTTATTATAAAATCTTGAATATGTTTGGAAATGCAAGGAATATGCATCCTTCACAGTATAAAGACGTATTAGCTCTTCTGGGTATTCATTTAAAGCCAATTTTATATCACCACTACAAAAACACAATCCCTTTGCTTCATATTGAAATCTTGTAGCTCCACAATCTGCGCAGCATGTTGGTTGCTTCAACTCAACTGCTTTTGTAAGCACTGCCTTACCTCCCAAAACAACTGGAGTCACTGTTCAATAGCATTGGTTCATCATAAGACAATTAACCACCCATTTATATGTTATTTCACACCTCAAATGCCATGGGTGACCAGACAACATTCATCTACCCATTTTTTTTTCTTAAAAAAAAAAACTGTTTTCTGTTTATTGACAAGCCAATTCCTGGCCCCAACAATGGATATTTTGGTAGCAGTTTCTGAACTACCTACTTTATTTTCCGCGATGCTGCCTGGGTTCAAACTTGTATTTTAGTAGGTAAAACAGTGTAGATCTGTGGTTTTATTCAGCATGCCAGATAATTTGCATATAGTACTAATAATTTAGACATTATAAATGATGATGCTAAACATCTGGTCACACCATAAAATAATTGTTAAGAATGTTTCAGTGTAATAAACTCACCTTATTTGGGTGTACGCTTTCGTTTTTTACGCAACTTGGCAACTTCTACCACTGGATCTGAACTACCCTGTGAAATGGTAGTTTGTTCCTAGTCAACAGTCGCAGTACCTGTATTCAAAAGCAAGTGGTTATTTGCACAGTAAACTGGCTGTTAAATAAAAACTCAACACATAAAAGGACTTGCATATTTACATAGTAAATTGTCGGGCTGGCAGATGGTGATATCTACCTGTTCCAGCATCCTCTATAGGTTCATGCAAACTGGTAGTTTCATCCTGGTTGTGTGTGACATTGGCCACATGTCGTTTACCAGTACGCTGCCTTCTTCCAATTACCGTTGTAGGCTGACCTATGTTTTTATCACATAGAATGTTTCAGACAAATCATTTAAATTTGCTCTGCAGTGTCCAAACATCCAAGAGGAATACTCCAAACCATACAATTTATTGTTCTGTTTTATATTCTGTAAATAAATCTGTTGTTTGAAGATTCCAGAATTATCTTTACCAATCCAAAATGATTTAAAATTTGGCATATGATATCGATTAAGTCCTTATGTAGAATGTTTATCGCCAACTGAATCACCCTTACTCATCCAAAGGGAGTATTTGTACATGGCTTTTTAATAGCATATCTACATATATATATGTAATATATTTTGCGCAAAATAATAAACCTTAATTTACTTTGCAGTTCTGACATAAACTGCTTTTCATTGGAAACACTGCTTGCTACCTTTCCCGACATTTTTTAGAGGTTGTTGTGCAACTTGCAGGATTCGCTGACTTTTATATGGCTTAGTGCTTGGTTGCCCCGTATTCTCCGAAGCATTGGTCAGTTGTCGTTTACTAGCACGTCGGTCTCTTTTAAGGGATGTTGTCAGTCCAGCTGCGTTCACCTCACCTGAAATGTTTAGAAACCATCAATTTTGTTCCCTATATACTTTATAAACCTGGGAATTGATAGGCCACTATTCTTACACTAATCTGACTCTACTAATATGCGTTAGTCAGATCATCATGCATTGTTAACATTGCAACTGCCATGGTTAAATGCATATGAGCCTTCTAAATCGACCAAAATTGTGTTGTTATCTTGCAGCTTGGTATACGAACAAATCACCAGTTACAACTGACCCTTTTTTCTGGTTAGTACACTGCTACCTTTTTTCATAGCCAATCTATTTAGGTGGCTGCCAAATTTTAGGAGTTAATTACAAACCTATTCCATCAGAAAAGTCCATTGGCAATTAACCAGCTTTCCAACGTATACCACAATTTCTAAACTAAATCGCCTATGAACAACATGGAAAACCAGGTTCTGCATTCACCTACATCATTTAAAAGGTACGCCACAAATTACATACTCATATGTTATAAACTGACATGGAATCATATGTCTAATATTGTTCCAACATCAGGGTCTGCAGTCCTTTATAACTGGAAACAATGCTCCATTGAACAGTAAGTAGTTTTAAATCTAGAACAACCATGTACATTTTTAAGTAAACTACAAACATATAGCAAACATTTCAAAACAACACATATATCTACATCACATTCTTAATCTAACCATTCTCAGATTCCAAATTAGTTTACTTAAATTAGATGTAATTGCTTTCAAAATCAGTTATTTGCCTTCCCTCACCAGAGACTCAAGTTCCCACATTAAACAACCATTTAGAAAAAATTGTGTACAAGCCAGCTTACAGCCGCATAAGATATAAAGCGCCGAAGTCACCAAGCAAATAATGAGCGTGAGTTTGAGTAGTAATAGTGAAAAAGAGTTCAAGGAACCCTTTGGCGAATTTAATTAACAGATCTTTATATCCAAGCGCACAAGATGTGTAGATGGAAACTGAACATCTTAACTCTAAAATTTATCAGGTGCAACTGCAGTCTTTATTTCACTTTGCAATTGAAGGTATCATATGTAAATTTGATTGATAAGAGCGCATCACAGGGAAAGGTACCCAGTGGCATAGTGACTTAGCATGTCTTTATGTTCAAACACATTAAATAGTAAAGCGACGACTGGTCATCTGAGTGTTTAAAAATAGAGTGCAGCGAGGATATTAATTTAGTTGTGCAATTCGAGCCATCTAATATAAATAACGCTTCACATAAATCACAACGAACATACTTTGTACTCCAAACATATTTTGAAATTCCATAGCAAACGTAAAATTAGCATTCATTACAAAACCGTACAACAAATTTCAAAAGCTAACCCAATAGTGTCAAGTCAACTATCCATCTAGCAATGTCGCAGCTACCTTAGCTCTAAATGTAGCCTAAACAGGGTTATTTATTCCACAGCATCTGCTAACATACGCAGTGCATCAAGCACATTATTTGTAAGACACATGTACTAAAAAAACGCCTCAAGCCTAAGCAATTCTTGCATGGGCACTGCCTTATAATTCACCGCTCCCAGTACTGCCAATTTTACACCCAGGTTCATTAGGTTCTGAATAGGTTAAACTGTTCCATGAAACAGCCCTTTGCCTCTTTGGGGGTGGTAGCAGTGCCATTCCAAACTGTATACGATAAGAAGGTCCCTCAGGAGTATGGCAACCATCTGCAATAAAGATAGGCACTGAACCCAAATCAGCAACTACACAGACATGTTTTTCCTTAGCAGCTAGGTACCTCTATCACTGAAAACCGCACTGCATCTTCGAATGACTCATTCTGTTCAAGTTCGCATCCTTCATGGAGAATCCATATAGGTACTGTAAATAAGTGATGGCCTTCCTAGCTAAACTTTGCTTTGCCTTATCAATATTTTCTAAACTATCTCCAATAAAGTACCTTTCCCTGGGTTTTGGTTTTGGCCAATTTATTGTAAAACCACAAACATATCGACCATCTGGTTGCCTAATAAAGTCCATCTCATCAACAACAACCTTGTATGCCTCTACCACTTGAAGCCAAATTCCCCACAAGTCCACATAGATTTTCTTAGGAAGGAAAGCAGGCACAGATACCTTCATTTTATTACGAGTGGCCAACTTAAACYTATCCATGTCCGCCTTTACRGACTCTAGAGCCTTCCTCTTTTCCTTATAAAACTTACAACAAGCCTTATACATTTCCCTCCTTTCTAAGTTCACATCCTGAATGATTACCTGTTTCTTTTGAACAAGGAAATCTATGGCTTGTTCAACAACCTATTACTCTGCATATGTGGTATTTCGTATTCCCTAATTCACTGTAAGGAGTGTTAATCTGTCCATGTAGTGAGAGTAGTACTAATATGAATAGTCAATAATTTACATTTTAATAATTTACTTTTACACTTGCATTAAGTTACCTTAACTTTTATTATGAATTAACTTGCAAATGCTTCATTATTTTTTACTAAATTTTAACAAACTGCTTGAATTAATTGTTTCATATTTAGCATTACTTTCTACAATTTAATTAGTGGTATTTAACATTACACAAATTCTTATTTGTGGAGGTCAAATTCCGTTTCAAATTTGTGACGTTACACAAAGAGGCAAGTGGAAGGAGTAGTTGGGAAGGTAAGTGGAAGAGATTTGTAATAATTTCCATTTTCTTAATTTACTTTCACACTTCCATTTATTTACATTTAATTTCGCTATGAATTAACTTGCAAACGGTACATTATTTTTCACTATATTGTAACAAACTGTTTGAATTAATTGTTTTATATTTAGCATTACTTTCTACAATTTAATTTATTGGTATTTAATATTATACAAATCCTTATTTGTGGAGATCAAATTCCGTTTCAAATTTGTGAAGTTACACAAAGAGGCAAGTGGAATGAGTAGTTGGGAAGGGAAATGGATAAGATTTGTTAGACGTCACAAGCATGTTACGGTCACCAGCAAGAAGTTTTTAACATTAATAGGTAACATTAGATATACCCCTCTGATTTTATCTACGGAATGAACCTTTTCATTTACGTTATTTCAACAATTTTGATAGTTCTCCATTAGATAATGGACATCAAAAACGACACTGAATCCTCCAAATAACTAAGTTTAAGCTTTTTGAGTTAATATTTATTTTGCCATAGAGCGTTTAAACTAATAATTACATAAGAAGAAGCAAGGACTTACATTTCCGTTTATCTATATGCGTCTCTTAGCATGTTGTTTAACATCGCAATACAACAAAATATTTGGCATTCCCTATTTCCTAACTAAATTCTAACGTACACTCTATTTGGCTAAGGTTTATTTACTTCTGGAAAAAAGGCACCATACAATGAACCTACCCTTTCTTAATTTACGTTTCAATACGAAACGACAAAATAACTTTGCATAGTAATAAACCAGGTGAACTAAAGAAAACTTGTAGTGGTTCCCCGTTTTGTTTACATAACTTTAAATGGCATTTTACGAAAATTAAGAGCACCTAAACTAATAATTAAATTATAAGAAACAATTAATTACATTTTTGTCTATCAATCTCCGTTGCTTAGCATGTTTTTTAACATCGCAGTACAAATAAATATTTAAAATTCCCTATTTCCTAACTAAATTCCAACATACACTCAATTCAGCCAAGGTTCATTTAATTCTGGATAAAGACTACTATACAATTAACTTGTCGTTATTTAATTGACTTTTCAAAACGACATGACACAATTACTTCGGATAGTAACAAACATCCTGAATTTAAGAACACTTAGTGGTATTTCGTTTTGTTCACTTAATTACGCATTTTTGTTAAAAAAAACATAAACTAATAAGTAAGTTAGAACAAGCAATGACTTACATTTCCACTAACCTACCTCCATTGCTTAGCATGTTTTTAAACATCGCACTACAGCACGATATTTACCGTTAACTATTCCCTAACTTCATTCCAACATACACTTAGTTTAGCAAAGGTTTATTTACATTTGGTTGAAGGCTTTCGCGCAATTAACTAACCGTTATTTAATTTACTTTTCAATACGAAACAACAGAAGTACGTCGCATAGTAATCTACTTCGTGAATTAAAGAACAGTCTTAGTAGTTGCTCCATTTCGTATACGTCACGTTTTACAACAGTTTTTTAAAAAATTACAGATTATCAACTGCTAGCAACGCTGAACTTAATATAGATGCAGAAGTTATGCTTAGAACAAAGTAAACAAACAACCTGACTACTTTGTAAACTGGTTTATACACTCAGGTTTTCTCCACAGTTCAAATGCAATATTTACAATTATTCAACTATATATCAATATGTTAGGTCAGCAACTAATTTGTCAAAAAACTTACCGAAGCTTTCACAAAAATCTAGTAACACATACCGTATTTTCCCTCCACTAAAATACAGTATTTATCGATGCCTAAAATAAATATAGATTGAATCTCATAAAATCATACGACACCATGCTGGAAGGGTGCAGCGTAACCTCAACATCAAGCAAGCTTATTATTAATCACAATCAAAGCACAAGTAGCAACAAAATCCAAGATTCAAGTGATACTTCCTCTACCTGTCATGTAATCACTAAGAAGCCAAGATTGCTTCTAATAGGAAAACTGATTCTAAAAAATAACTACACCTTCCCTAATCTCCTGTCTCTTTTGATTTTAATTTAAATTCAAAGTAAAGAAAACTTTTATAGGGGCAAATCAGCCATTCACTTATTATAAAAGTGCTTCTAAATGTTCCGTTTTCCCACAGTTCCTTCCACCGCTGAACCTGTCAATGTTTCAAACAAAGAAGACATGGGTTATTATAAAGAGCAAACAAGAGCCTTTCGCATTGAAATATTTCAGACAATCTGCAATTTATAATATGTTATAGAAGATGGTATAACTTATAGATTCATTTGAGCCTTAGCTGTCCTATGGGAAGTATTGTCAGTAAATTTTGAAGATAACATCTCAAACGAAAAAAAAATGTCTTTAGTTAGGATTTTTCACCATGAACAAAGTCACTAACAGAATCTTAGATGCAATGGGGAACCTCTTATA
Organism: Silene noctiflora; assembly: GCA_009801015.1. Lineage (NCBI taxonomy): Eukaryota > Viridiplantae > Streptophyta > Magnoliopsida > Caryophyllales > Caryophyllaceae > Silene > Silene noctiflora. The sequence goes on from VHZZ01015566.1 coordinate 38,595, forward strand.
GGAGTCCTTGTTGTACTTAATAAGCATACCTTGATATCCAGAAACTCTGTAGAAATATTTGTTTCAAATTCTCGTGAAACTTGTAAATATGATTTACAACCTTCGCGCATCCCCAGTTTAGCCTGTTAGAGCATGGAAATCAAAGCCAAAATCCATGACATTATAACACAGATTTTTTAAAGCAAGTTGAACTGTCATGTTATCTACCAGCCAGCGAAGTATTTCCGGTTCCAAAAACCGTCCTGGTATTAGCACCGCACATGGAAGAACTCCTGAAGCACATGAGGGAAAACATTACAAGGACATGATAAAGCTTTACCATACTGCAAATGGAAAGTAATGCAGAAACAGTACAAAGGTCACTCTTCTCAGAATTTCGCTTTCACGCCTAAGTAGATTAAATGCAGCTTCTACAAATACAGTCTGATTTAGTCACAATCATACAACGTGATCTAATTTCTGAATGAGCAATTTGAAAGATAACCCACCACGCACTGCCATCAACCACCACCTCACCTAAAAAAAATCCCAATCAGAGAAACCCGCATTCTTCGAATCGCTACAGGTAGCTGTAAAAAAAAAACCTAATTTGATACCCAGTTTATCCAAAAGGCAGCAGCAAATTGATGAACACCTTAATCCACAAGAAACAGAATTTCTAATATAATCCAACTATCAAATATTCGAAAACCTCTCAGAAATCATATCAAAAGCTACGTAGGTCAAAAGTTTTAAGTTTTAAACCAGGTTGGCTAAATTGGACCTGAACGTCAATTAGCTGCCTAATTATGTAATCAAAAGCTTCAATCTCTCTATAAATGAAACGAAACTGATAACATAGAAATTTGATAAGTGATATTTATATACATCTTTACCCCTCGTATTAGCTTTGTTTTACTTATTATTTAGCACTTATCAAAGTGTTTCTAAGCTAATATGGTGTTTCTAGTACAAATTGTGTGCTCAAGTGTGTTTTGTAGGAAATAAGCTTAAATGAGCTAAAAAACTACAAGATATGCACAAACTAGAAGCAAGGCTAAGCAAGAGCAAGATAATGGACTATGTACTTCAAGTTACATGGGTTTTTGCATGAAAATAACTTGGATTAATTTAGCAAGATGCAAATAAAGTCAAGCMMCCTAAGTCAAGCCCAAATCACAAGTCCATAATTAAGAAGAAAGCATGGGATTCCAAATGTTCTTAAAATGCCAAATGAAGACATTAACCGGAGGATTAAATCGTTGTTTATTGCATGAACATTGGATACCTTAGCATTAAAGAAGGTGATTAAGAAGAACAAGCCGGAAAGCAACGTTCCCGATCGGGATCACCAAATCCGATCGGGATCATTGCTCTGTAGTTGCAACCGTTTCAAACTTCCTCTCCTATAAATAGGAGAGTTCGTCCAAGGCTTTGAGCATCATATTATTATCTAATATTATTCATTATTAGCACTTTATATTCATCATATTCTTAGCTTGTAATCTCTTATTATTTTCTTTTGGTTTTTACACATACAAATTTACATTTACATTTTAAGCTTGTAATTC
>VHZZ01015569.1:32839-43067 GCA_009801015.1 Silene noctiflora
GGCACCTAAGTCGAAACATTTCATGGTGAGCAAACATGATGTACATGACTGCTTCCTTCTACCGTTTGGGCCCAATGAGCTTGAACTTGTACCTAATGGGTCGCAAAAAGGCTTTGACAGCCGTGAAAATGTGGCATTGAAATCTCGCTGGAGGAAATTGTTTGGTATTGATAGTGCCAAAGAACCCATTCCTATAGGAAAGCTAAAATACGCAATTGAGGCAGACAAAGAAGCAGAAGATAACTTTTATCGCGTGTTTGTTTTATTTTGTATGTCTTCATTTTTTGCGCCCACGATTAATAATGTCGTTGATTTCAAGCTTTTGAAAGCGGTAGAAGATGTTACTTCTATCCCTCGATTGGACTTGTGTTCTTATATTTTAAAAGCCATTGTTGACGCCGGTGAAGGTATTAAACTAAAACAGTCGCACTTGGTTGGTTGTATTCGCTTTTTGATGATAACCTACTTCCAACGGTTTGATTTTCGTGGCCATATTTTCCCTCATGATCTGCCACTAATCAAGCATTGGGACGAGGCTAGACTAAAGAGTAGGATTAAAGGCGAAGTGGCAGATGGAGGGTTGGGTCACCAGACATGGTCTATGGTTAAGTATCCTCGGTGCATTCAGGCACCCACTAATACCGAAGTCAATGTTAGTGGCAATCCTCTGTTACCTAGTTCATCTACGCCCCGGTTATTTATTACATCTACATCAAACACAAAGTCCGAGAAGAAGTTCTTTCAAATTGAACTACCTCAAGAAGTCGAGGATGACCAGAGGTTTAAAGATCGATCTTTGGATGTATGTTCTAATTTTATTCTTTTTATTTGTAACATTTTTGTTTACCTTTACTATGAAAATTTAACATATTACCATTGTTTCACTTTTAATACCATTGATCTAGAACTCCAACTATATAATATGTAACTCGACTTAATAGCATATGTAACTCCTGTTACACTCTATGTAACTCCATTGACTCATATATTGTAACTTCAGTAGCTTTACTGTTTAACATTAGTCTTGTTTGTTAATAATACTGTTTTAACATTTTTTTTCAGGCTGTACATGAAATCTATTTAAAGGTTCAGAGGAATGCTGTCGCCTTTCATGCATGGTATGCAGAGACAATATCGAGCATCAAAGACGCAATGAAAGGTGGTATTGATTCAAGTGGCCTTGTCCCTTCACAATCAACCCAAGATTTCTGGAAATGCGAAGAAGTTCTTAAATATTGCGATCAAGTAGAAAACATTGCCGAACGGATGAAGCATTCCGTTGCCAACGCACCTGTTGTGGAGGAGGTTCAGACTGTATCACGGAATAGAAATGACAAAGAGTATATTGATACTGTTCGATTATCTGAAGTACTGTGTGATCATAAAAAAGTGTGGGGCCGTTGGTGAGGGTGATGAAGAGGTAGGGTCTGCAACTCAGGACGGTGCTTTTCGTGAGTTGTCTACTAAGTGCCCTTCTGATGACGTGACTGTCCGTCTAGGCAATGATGAGTTGCAGCCTCTAAATGACCCAATTTCTTCTGATCAAGTATATCCCAGCGGGGCATTTTATAACACGGCTGGAAATAATGAAATTATGTTAGGAGTGAAAGAGGATAGGCTTGTGCCGGAGGTGGAGGGATCAGCTTCTATGCCAAATGATTTGAAAGAGGATAGGCCTGTGTCGGAGTTGGAGTCTGGCCGTGCAATTCTGGAGTCAGCAGGATATACCCCTACTGAAGTAACCGAGGCATTTGTTATGAAGGAGAAGAAGAGGAAGGGGGTGACTGATATAGGTGAGGGGAGGATATCACCTCCCACCATTTTTGTCCCGCAAACTGATTTGATCTACCATCCATTCCTACTCCACTCCACTCATGCCATAGCTTGCATAGGTGTTGTTCTTGAGAATCTAGGGTATTCTTTTGACTGTGGCACCCCCGATCCCGATCAGATTATTGTGTCAGATTTCCTAAGCAATAATAAGAGGCTCTTCTCCAATGTTTTTAGCCTTAGGAAAGACGTAATGGATTACGTGTTTAATGATCCGGGATCGGGTGACAAATTGTAAGTGACCATTTTACAAATTTCATGTTCGTAATTCCTTCTATTTATGTCATCTATAGGTTAATGGTTTTATTTTGTTTTTTTTTCTTGTAGGGAAAATTTGGTTATGTACACTGACTTTTACATGATTCCTCGTGAATACATTCTTTCGCTGCTGCCTGGAAAACAGATCACAAACAATGTCATTGATTGTTGGTGTTTGTTACTGAACCACATGATGAATTCGAACACTGCATCTGTTGCAAAAAGCCGTTGTTTCTTCGGGCTTAGTCATACTATAAGTGTTCATGTCACTATCCACTGTGACTTCATCACTTGATTGTGTAACTTCAATGATGTGAGTGTGTGACTCCAGTCCCCTGTGACTGTGACCCTAATCCCTTAACTTTGTAACTTCAACGCCTAGATTGTGTAACTTTAATACGTGTTAGGTGTTACTTCATCTCACTTACTGTAACTTCATTATGCCAGGCCATTGCATTGGAAATTTGGAATGCTAAAAAAATCGGAATAGTTGTGGACTTTACTAGTGAGCTGTTTGCTTCACGGGACATGTGGATTGAATCCTGTTCTCCTCCTTTTCATCTTGCAGCTGATATGGTAAGAATCTTTATGTAGATGTGTTGTACAAGCTATCTGTTTCAAATTTTTGCCCTAAAAACGTCCTTCTACCTGCACGTAATATCTTTATCACTTATGATTTTACGTTTTTAAGGTTTTTATCCCATTTCTCTCGCGTGATAATGATCACTATAGCTGTGCTTGAATCAACTTCATATCAGAGCGGATTGAGTATCTTGTCAACTGTTCTTATGACGATGATTTTGACAAGTTACCTTACACATGCGTCACACGCATTGCTGTATGTCATCTATCACGTGCTTTTATACATATTAATTTGTTTTTATTTTTATTTTTATTTTTTTCTCTTGTTTCCTTTTCATGTCCCGTTTTTCTAATTCAGTGATCTTCTAAAATTACTTTCAGGCCAATGCTATGGGCGAGTATCTATGTTCGAATGGGGTGGTCAAAGGATCAAAGGTTAGCGAGTTTAAGCTCGTGAATGTTGTTCTTAAATGGCAGGGGGTAGGATACTCTAGGAATGATTGTGGTGTGTACATGATGTTACACACGTTGTTGTATTGCGGATCACCTTTTGACTGTGGACTAGGAACAGTGGATTCCAATGACTTATTCCGAGCTGAAATTGGTGCTACCCTTGTTCTTAGTGACATTAACAAGTGTAGGGAGGAGGTGTTGTCTAGGGCTGCTTCCTTTAGAGAAGGTAAGTATAACCCTAAGAAAATAATTTCGTCTTTCAAAACCCCTCCCCCAACAGCTGGCCCCAAGAGGAAGATGGATGATGAGAATGAGTGTGAAGTGACGTATAAACGACTTCGTTCCTCTACGCCCGTTGCCGTCTTTTTTTCCGTCTATTGACGAACCCCACTCAGTTCTTAGTAGCCGTCGCCGTGGTAAGGGCGATGGCCTTGGTTGTTCCCTCGAATACGGGCAGTCTTCTGGTTTGGCCACCCTTGTTGTCTCTAATTTCTTAAGGAACAACCAGACATTATTTAATGATGTGAAAGATTTGAGGAAGCATGTGGCGGACTACTATTTCCTAGACGACAATGGCATGCCAAATGTGTAAGTTAATTTTATTTTTTAAGCCTAGAAATGCACCATCCTAATGTTTCTAATTTGCCATGCTAATATTCCGTTGTTTTAAACATAGAGAGGGCCTAGCTCGCTATGGTCCCGATGCATCACTTACAAGGGATGACATCTTATCCATGATACCCGACAATTTAATGTCCTCCTTTGTGATTGAGTGCTGGGCTATGTTGCTGAACATGATAGAGTCAGAGGGTTTTGAAGTTGCTAGGATGACTTTCTTTGGGTTACGTCAGACGATATGAAATTAAAAACCATTGTATATGTCATTTTGTTGAATAAGACCAATGATATTTTGTGTAACTTCCTTGACTTTTGTGGAACTTCACCACATGTAATGTGTAACTCCTATTGACTTTTGTGGAACTTCACTTCATGTAATGTGTAACTTCAACTGATATGAGGGGACCAATGATATTCTGTGTAACTCCTCTTGACTTTTGTGGAACTTCACCATATGTAATGTGTAACTCCTATTGGCTTTTGTGGAACTTCACTTCATGTAATGTGTAACTTCAACTTATATGAGGGAGAACATCCATTAGCTATTTTTAATAAAAACGTAAAAAATGTGTTTAATCATATACTGCATGTTTAACAATTTAAGCTTATTTTTTGTAGGATGTTGTCATGCGGCTGATGGATACACGACTCAATGCACTCCTAATGATAAGAACTTTGACATGCTTTTCAAACATTGGGACATCTTCGTCAAGAATTGTGGCAACACTATCAACCTGGGTGTTGATTTGATTTTCATACCAATCCATACTGACGAACATGTAGCGTGCGTTTGTATAAACTTCAACTTAAACACCGTTGACATACTTGACAATAAGAGTCATCCCAATTCGACCTAGTTTGACATATTCAAGGCGACTTCTATGCTTGTGAGTCTTATTCTAATACAAATTGTCAAATATATTTTTCATAGTCCAATTGTTAAATTTATATTTCACTACCAAATCATTTGTAGGTGTCCGCTATGAGCAACTATTTGGAGCACAAAGGGGTTCGAGTATCGTCAGATAATGTTTGATTGGGTGAGTTCCCTCCTAATAATGAGGAAACTGAGATTTTCACAATGGTTCACATGTTAATGTATGAAGGACAACCTTTCAAGCATAGTGACCTCGACAGTAAGAGAAGTCGGCGTTACTTGGTCATCCAGCTTGCGGCGTCCCTTGTACTAGCTGATGCTAACCTCAAAAGAGCAGAAGTACTGGATAAGATAAATCGTTGGGTAGCCCATAAAGACGTAATTTGGAAAAAAATTCAAGCTCGTCGTAGAATTGCCAAGATTATAATAAAATCATCAAAGTGACCGATCAACACTAGCTTTGTTCAAATTTGTAGCTTTTTGAATATTCGTCGTAGAATTGCCAAGATTATGTTAATTTTTCGTTGTTGCAAAACATTTCCAATTGAACTTATGTCTAATATACAATATTCGTTCTACTCCACTTTTGCTATCTAGAATATATACAAACTTGCAGTTTCAAAATTACACAGCAGAATTGCAGTTTTCTGTTACCATATTTTGTGTAATTTCAATACAATGACTGTGTAACCCCAATGCTTTGGGTGTGTAACTCCATAGGCATAATAATGGAACTTTAATTCAATGACTGTTTAACCACCATGGTGTGTAACTTCAATACATTGTTTGTGTAACTTTTGTTTTTACATACTTGCAGTTTCAAAATTACACAACTGAATTACACCAATGCATTGGGTTTGTAACTCCATAATTATAAATAATGGAATCGTCAGTTTATATAAATTATTTCACGTGTAACTTTACTACCTTGAATGTGTAACTTCAAAGCAGTGTTTGTGTAATTTCAATACCTTAAATTCTGATTGTTATTTATTGAACAATACAAGATGTTGACACTTGATCTATATTTAAAAATAAAAATAACACCGCAAAATTATCCCATTAAGAACTTAGAAACATGAGTAAGATGTTAACAATTGTTTTTAATTTAACAAAAAAAAAAAAAAAAAACTCCGAAAAAGTGTTGCTTGAACAATACACAAACTGACTACTATAACAGATATTCTAGAGCTAAACATCTACTCCGAATCATCATCGTCTTCTTCCTCACTCCCGTCCTCCTCTGAAGAGGACTCAACCGGTGGTGTTGAGTGCTCTGCGAATGGGTTCGGGCAGTTTCTCTTGTAATGGTGTGCCATTTGCTTGCAGTCATTGCACATGCGTTTCAGTTTAGAACTTTTTGGAACAACCTCAGCCTTATTAGACAACATTTTTTTCCCACTCCCCTTGTTTTTCGCATGCTTAGAAGGCAATATTGTTATCTCTTTGCTGGCCTTACAACCAAGTAGCTGTTCCATTTCCTGATGCTTTGTCATTTCCTCCCCTGATGGTGCTAGCTTTTCCCTAAAATCCCGGATTAAATTGGACAAGCTCTCAATATCATCCTTCTCTCTACCCCTTATAACTCCAACTGTTTCATATATCTCGGACCACAACTTTGTCATTTCAATTTGTTTAACATCAACTATTTCCATGTAATCATAGGCGTCGCGTACTGCATTCTTTCTCCATCGTTTACACACGTAGGTATCCGATATTGATTGAACACCATTGCTCGAGTAAATCCAAATGATGTGCCTACATAGGATTCCATCTCTTTCAAACTTTTTGCATGAGCATGTAGCGTTAAACGTTCCTTTGTTGTGGTAAAAAAAAAAAGCAAAAAAAAACAAAAAAAACAAACCAAAAACAAATAATGCGTCAAATAAACTGTCATAAACTAATATTTATATTTTCTAACTTAATTTGATAATAAGTGTAACTTCAAACTCAGGTATTCTGTACCATATTCTGTGTAACTTTAATAGAACGACTGTGTAACCCCAGTCCATTGGGTGTGTAACTCCATATTTTGTGTAACTTTAATGGAACGACTGTGTAACCCCAGTGCATTGGGTGTGTAACTCCATATTCTATGTAACTTTAATATAACGACTGTGTAACCCCAGTGCATTGGGTGTGTAACTCCATACTCATAAATAATGGAACTGTCAGTTTATATAAATTATTTCACGTGTAAAATTATAAACTAAGAACAAATGAATATCTAGGTTGAATTGAACATCAAATATTTTTCCCATGAAACTATATTTTACCTTTGTGATCTCTACTTCACCCCCCTCGATGAACCCCCTAGCACTAAGTCCATTCGTTAATTGTTTTACCTCTTCTTGGAACTCATCGAACATGGCATGTGTGTAGACTTTCTCACCGTGCTTCTCGATGGGTGACTGAGTTATCAATTTGGGTGAGGTATGTCTGTTGTCATTATCATTTTTCTTCTGAGTATATCTCTGTTGGTCGATAGCACTTTGATACCGTAACCAAAATTCAACCAACGTTCCGCAGTTGTTTTAAAACTTCTTAAAGAAACTATTTTCACTCTCGGACCTTTGCGTTGTCCTCATAACACTTCCCCTATTTAAGTCCCTACAATGGGCCATCACCCACTGCTTCCTCTTAAGGTAGACTTCCTCAAACCAATCCTCTTTATCTACTCCGTGTTCCTGCATAATCTCACCCCATCGACGTAAAATTCATCCGGTTCAAGTTCGTCGTCCCACACTATGGCATTTAACTTCTTAATAAATTCTTGATAATCCTTTGTCGTGCTCCCGTATTTGACCGGAACCTTGTTCATGATATGCCACATGCAGAATCGACAGAGAGAGAAGCGGGATCTTGTGAGTTTGGTTCTTAATATATATATATATATATATATATATATATATATATATATATATATATAGAGAGAGAGAGAGAGAGAGAGAGAGAGAGAGAGAGATAGAGAGGCGGGATCTTGTGAGTTGGTTCTTATGGTGAATTTGTTCTCACAAATCTCAGCCATTAGATAAAAGGGGATAGATGGCTAAGATTGAATCTAATATTATTATAAAGATCGAAAGGAATTGTAATACATAAGATTTGTGACCTTAGGCTACTCGGCCGAGTGGGGGGGTACTCGACCGAGTAGCTGGTATAAGTGGTCTATCAGTGTTTTTTTCCTTGTGAACTCGAGAGAGTGAGTTAGCACTCAGTCAAGTAAGGATTACTCGATCGAGTGTCCTGCACTCTGTCGAGTGTGTCCTACTCGGTCGAGTGTGTCCTACTCGGTCGAGTGTCTCGTACTCGACCGAGTGTCCGGTTTATTACGGGTTTTTCCGCGGTTTGATATAAATAGGACGGGAAACAGTGTTAATCACCTTTTTATTTTAAAACACATCTTAAAAAGCTTAATGATAAGTCCATTTTATATATGATTTTACCCCCTTTATTAGCTTGGTTTTACACGATATTTGCACTAATATTAATGATTATTTGAGCTAATCTCGTGTTCTAGATGTTTTGCTTGCACTTAATGTATTTTGTAGAAAATGTAGCTTTTGATAGCTAAATCCCGTCAAAAGAGCAAATATCAACTTCACAAAGCTAAGTGGAAATTGGATTGGATCATGTTTGATCATGCAAGAACACATGTTGGAAGAAATGATCAAGTATTGGAAAAATGGCCCAATTGATTATGCATGACAAAAGTAAACAATTGAGATGTAAGTCCCAAAGAATAAGTCCAAGCAATCATATGGAAATTCTCACTTAGGATTCCACATCTGATTCTATACAAGGGTTATAAGTCGGAGGAATTAAGGTGATTTAAGGCAAATATTGGATTCCATGGAGCTTTAAATAAGGCATTGAAGGCACATAGCCGGGTTTAAGCAACCCCGATCGGGGTGGCGTGTCCCCGATCGGGGGCATGGTGCCTAGGATTCCATTTTGCTCCTTACGTTTCACTTAGGAATTGCTATAAAAGGGAGGCCTAGCCTCGACCCTTGAGAGCACTCTTACACCACATTACATCTTATTCTACATTCTCATTTCTCTTGTAATTTCTCTTAGTTCTCTAGCATTTTCAAGGATAGTTTACATTTTGTATTCAATCTTTAAGTTCTAAATACAATTCTAGTTCAAGTTCAAGTTCTTTGTTCGTCATTTGAAATTCATTTGGTCATTCTTTTCCTTCTAGTTATTTCATTATTGTTTACATTAGTTAGTTTATATAGTTATTCCATTTTCATATTGTTTAGATTTCTACATTCAATTTAGTAACCTTTGTTATATTCACATGCAATTTACATTTTACATTTCTATTATCACTAGCATTTTAGTCTATCATTTCATTCATATCATTTAGTTTATTCCATATTTACATTTCTTTATTTCCCTTTTAATTATTATAATCATTACATTATGTTTATAAAATTCATTTCATATTTAGTTTGTGTTATTTACATCATGAGTGAGTAGTTTAGTTTTGTCTAGGGAATAAGGGGAGCCATGCATTAGTTATATTAATCATGTTAGAATAGTATGTTTAATCATTGCTTAATTGTCGCTACATATGTTTGCTAATTATTTGTTAATCTTTGGTAATTGATCACTACTTTAGATTAAATTTGTTAATACAATCTATAAGTTGAGAGGCACGGACTTGTATTAGACTAAACATTTTGTAGTAGATTGACCCTAACCATAGCGAGAGTTCGTTAGGACTCGATCTAAGGCTCGACAATAATATCGAGAGGTGGTTTTCTCTATTCCTAAGCATTTATCTTTTGTTATGCATTTATAATCTAGCATAAACCTTTTATCTATGCATGTGTGACCCGATCCCCTAGACTTCTTCCATTTATATTGTTTATAACTTTTTATAATTTTGCTATCATCAACTCAACCAAAAACAAAGTAACTTGACCTAGATAAGACTAATCCATAACAATTCAAAAGGTAGACAAATTTCTCTCTGTGGTTCAACCCCTATTACTACATTCATTTATTATTAGGGTAATTTATCGTTGCATAGGTGCACGATAGCCTGTGTCAAATTTTGGCGCCATTGCCAAGGAGAAACGGTTTCTACTTTTTTTTGTCGGTTTTAGCTTGTTTTTATTTGTCCCTTTGTCTTGAGGAACACTTGTTCGTTGAGACCGTTAATTACAATCTTTCTTAGATTGTTGTCTTATGCATAGGTATTTTCGTGGAGGTGATTTATTTCCACCTGATCCCGAGCCCGAAAGAACTTTGCGTAGGAGGTTACGTTTCCTTAAAGAAGCCGCTCAAAGTGCTTCTCTTGAGGAATTGGAAAGTGATAGAAAGTCCTTTCTAGAAGATCTTAAAGCTTTCGAGGACGAAGAGGCTTCTAGTGCTACTAAAGTTAAGAAGTTGGTGTGTTTGTCCGATCATTCCAAGCCCACGGCGGCTATGCTCCCCAAAGGAATCACTATCGGTCAAATTGATGGCGAGGTTAACTTTGAAATCAAGCCGACTTTCATCTATATTGTGGAGAGGAAGAAATTTGGTGGAGGTCCTTTGGAGGATCCTAATTTGCACATTGCAAATTTTTGTGACTATTGCTCTATGATAAGGCAAACT
>VHZZ01015570.1:21444-32390 GCA_009801015.1 Silene noctiflora
GTATATATATCATCGTGAATATGGTGAGGGATTTGTTGTTTACCGTGAAATGAAATGAAAGAAAAAAGAAGAAAAGAGCAAAAGAAAAGAAAAGAAAAGAGAAAAAAAGAAAAGAATGAAAAACAAAAGAAAAGGGATGTAGTGAAAAAAGAAGAAGAAAAGAATTCACATGTTGATAATAATATGTTTTGGATAATTCGTTTTTGTTAAGCAAAGAAAGAAGTCTAAAATCGTCATTGCTTTTGACTTCCTAAATGGGTTATATGGTCTTAAACATGCATCAAGACAATGGAATAAGGAACTGACAAAATATCTTGTGAGCTTAGGGTTTGTGCAGTCCAAACAATATTATTCACTCTTCACTAAATCATCTTCTGTTGATTCTCTGATTGTTGCTCTGGTTTATGTGGATGATGTCTTATTGACTAGTAATAATGAAAGGGAGATTCAAKATGTCAAGAATGGACTTGATGCTACTTTCACTATTAAAGATCTTGGTCAYATGAGGTATTTTCTTGGGCTTGAAGTAGCAAGGAATGGCACTGGTATACTCTTGAATCAGAGAAAGTATATAATTGACATACTGAAAGACTTAAAAATGGAAAACTGCAATGAGGTTGAGTTTTCTTTGTCAAGGGGATTAAAGTTGTCAACCACACAAGGAGAACTCCTAGATGAACCAGACAGATACAGGAGGTTAGTTRGGAGATTATTGTACCTTAATCTCACTAGACCAGACATTTCATACTCARTGCAAMATCTGATCTAGTACTTAAATCATCCTAGTCTACCACATATGCAAGCTGCTCTGCACATTGTCWWGTATCTTAAAGGAACTATAAATGTTAGTCTTCATTATCYTGCACAAACTGATCTAAAACTGACAGCATATACAGATGCTGATTGGGGTCAATGTGCAGATACATGCAATTCACTGAGTGGGTATGATAAGTACTTTTATATGCATTTTTATCCCCTATTTTAGTTCCATGTTACTATCATTTTAACACTTTGTTTAGTATTTTGAGCTAATATCGTGTTCTAGTTGCATTGTCTTACTTTTAACGTGTTTTGTAGGAAATCAAGCTTTTAGTAGCTAATTCCCGACAATTACGAGCAATTATCGAGAACACAAGCTAAGTAGATCAAGGATTGGGCATGCATGGCCATGCAAGTACAAAAACTCAAAGAGATGATCATAATGTGAAGGAAATGGCCCAAAATGAATATTCATGCAAAATGTAAACAATTGATTTAATGAAGCCCAAAATCCAAATGAAGTGTAGAAAATTATCAAGGCATTGGATTCCACAAATATTTCACATTCACAAGGCACTTCCGGGCGATTAAGGACGCAATTAACACAAAACATTGGATACCCGGGCATTAACTATGGTCATTTAAGGCATTTAACTCGGAGACTTGTGTCCCCGATCGGGGTCACCCATCCCCGATCGGGGATGTTGGTAATTAAGATCATTGGATTCCTTATGAATTGTTTACGTTTCAAGCCTCGACTATTATAAAGGAGAGCTAGTCCCGACCTCATTTGTGTACAATTTTCATATCATTCTCATACATTTTCCTTACAAAATCTCTCTTTAGTTTCCCTTGTAATCTTTAGTTTACATTTACATTTCATACATTTTTAGTTAATCATTTAACATTTAGTTATAATCTCAAGTTCTATTTCCATGTTTCTTTTGTTACTCTTATAATATCCAAGTTAAGGTATTTCTATTTCTTATCATTTGCATTTCTATTTTCGTAAGTTTCATAGTTATAATTTATAAAGTTGATATTTAGTTATTTATATTTCATTAGTATCATTTTCATAATTAGTTTAAATTCATCATCATACATCATGTCTAACATTTCATTTATCACTTGCATTTTACATTCTAGCATGAGTAGCTAATTTCTTTAGTCTAGGGATTAGGGGAGTCATGTCAAATTAATATTATGTTCATGTTATAAATTAACTAATCACTTTATCATTTCTATTACATGTTTGTTATATCATGATTAGTCTTTGTTTAAAGGCCACGAACTTTGACTAAATTCGTTATACATTGCTAAAAGTCGAGAGGCACGGTAGTGTATTAGAACTAACATGTGTAGTAGATCGACCTAGCTCATAGTGAAAGCTTGTTAGGACCCGATTWAAGGCCGATGCTAAAAGTGAAAGTTGGGTATCTATTGGCTTAGATGATAATTTGTGACGTTAATCTATAACTAATTCATATGTTAATTTGCATGATGAACCGACTTCCCTACATGTCTTTAATATTATTGTTTACAACCTTACTTGCATTTTATTTACAGTTTTCACAATCAATCCTCCAACCAAAGATTCTTCTCGTGACCATTAGATAGATAGACTACCAACTTCCGATATAGATAATTACGTAGCGTCTCTGTAGATTTCGACCGCTCCCTATATACTACATTCATTTGTTGTGCTTAGGGTATTATTTTTGCATAGGGTACGACACCTATCAGGGTACTATGTATTTCATGGATGTTCCCTCATCTCTTGGAAGACCAAGAAGCAGAAAATAGTAAGCAAGAGCTCTGCTGAAGCAGAGTATAGGAATATGTCATATACTATAAGTGACGTTTGGTTAGAGGCTTTGCTAAGAGATTTACATATTTAAGTCCCCTTGCCAATCACTCTGTTCTATGACAATAAATCTGCTGAACACATTGCAGAGAACCCAGTATTCCACGAGAGAACAAAACATCTCAACATAGATTGCCACTATGTAAGAGACAAGGTACAAGAAGGTTTTATGGTTCCTACTCATGTGTGCTCAAGTTTGCAGTTAGCAGACATCATGACCAAAGGACTTGGTGCACAACAGCATTTGTTTCTTACTAACAAGCTTGGACTTCATTCTTACAAACGAAATCAAGTTTGAGGAGGGAATGTGAACTATGTGAACTTAAGTTATAACAATAAAGACGATCTTGTAATAGGCTACACCTATAAATAGGTTGTAACACATTTCATTAAATAAGAGATCACATTTTATTTAGTTGCTTTCTTTTTCTAAGTTTCTCTCTCTATAACAAACTTCATACTCTTAACTAACCTATAAAATGATCAACAATGGAGATTACAAGTTTCTCAAAAACCACAGCTTTCTCGACAAATTAATTCACTAATAAGATACTTCCTCCATCCCGGTCAATTATTGTCCTTTTGTTTGTCACAAAGACCAAGAAAAGTGGAGAAAGTCATTATAATATGACAAGTGGATCAACTTTAGTGTGAAGAATCAAATTACTTATCAAATGCAATCCTAAAATAGAAAGGACAACAATTGACTGAGACACCCAAAAATGGAATAAGACAACAAATGACCGGGATGGAGGGAGTATATAACAAAGTTCTTAGAGTACAATCAGACCCTTGTATTTTCACTCCCTCTCAAAATTTATCTCACTCTTATTATCTCTAATGGATGTTGAACACTCTTTTTTCCCCTTTAGAACAAGAAGTATTCTCACCAATATAAAATAATTTGGCTCTCTCTATATTTTGTGTGTTAAAACTATTAGCATCAACATCAATTTCTACAAAGAAGTTCTCATAACTTCTAGTAAACCATTAATTGTTTTCACTAAAACAATTTCATCACCCTTTGTACATTTTTTGTTTCTTCTTCCAAAATGTAAACAATTTATGTATTAGCTTGTGAAACATTCAACACATTATTTTAACACTTAATTGCTGAAGTTTTTTGGAGATTAATCCAACACATATAAAAATCGGGTTTAACATCCTCTATATAATAAGAGAATAAAAAAGGTTAAATGTTTTTCTTCCAAAATACACTCCCCTAATTAGGGAAACAAATATAATGTTTTCATTAACTTATAGGCTGTGAGTAATATTTTCATGAGATTGCGTTTTTTTAAAATCAAATTCTAAATTATAGTTTTTTAATTAAAATAAAATCAATTTGGTATAAACCCATAAATGTTAAATTTTTCATTAGGTGTTATCATAACAGAAAAATTTAATGCATAAATAATTCGTTATAAAGAAAAACTATAAATTGTTATGATAATTAGTTTCGTAATAAAAAGAATCATTAAACAAATTGAGAAAATTAATAAAAGAAATCATTATCTTCGAGTTTAAAAAAAAGGTACTTTCATTAAAAACACACATTTTATAACATTAATTTTTTTTATTAGTTTTACTGATCTATTATTCTCTCAAATCAAATTACATCGGGGTGAAATTTTGTCATAACTAATGAGGTGCCTCTTTAAGTTATAAGTAATACATAAAAGTAAAAATCTATATATACCGTGCATGCATTGCGCGTGATCTAAACTAGTAATAACATCATATGTTTAAGATGAAATCTACTACTCCTTCCACACACTATTTTCACCTCAATTCAAAAAAATACTCCTTACATATATTAGAGAAATGGGGTGAAAACATATATGCGGAGGGAGTATTATATATGCAAAAATGGAATAAAATACTTCAATTAGTGACATAAATATATACATCTATTCATTTTTTTTTTCACTACAACCACTATTGAACAAAGTATTATCTCCAATCTATTTCAGATTAACTATGAGGTCATTGCACAAATATTAAAAACACTGATACAATTATTAAAGTTGATTAAGTGACATGTATAATGACTAATTATTAGATAGGCCTTGTGTAGTTTGGATGACAATTTTTTTGATGGTGGATAATTATATGGAAAATGATCATTTGAATTTTGATTGTGGATTATATATTGATGCTGAAATGAATTGATTATTCTGCGTATTATTTTAATGCTTTAATAAATTTTTGTTGTGCAATGCATGACACAATAGCATTTCAGCAGCTGCTGGAACATGCTGAAGCGAATCCAAAAAAACAAATAACATAAAAAAGCCAACTGTTATTGTAAACAAAACCGTTGTCATATGTTAAAAAAATTAAAAATCGTTGTCAAGGTTTTCCCACTTGTGGCTAATATAGGCGCCATTACAAAATAAGACAACAGTTTTCAAACCGTTGTCAATCGAGTCGTTTAACAACGGTTCTTTTTCAATTCATAACGGCTCACTCTCTTCCCTTTACTGTTAAACTGGTGCTCTTTGAGCCTCGTTGGCACACATACACGCATACTCGCGCTGAGTTCATCGCTCTATCCAACAATAATAATTGGACACTCGTCCCTCCTCAACCCTCCTACAACGTAATGAGTTGTAAGTGGGTCTTCTGTGTCAAGTACATACCTGACAACTCCATATATAGACAAATACGAAGCACGTCTCGTGACCGTAAAATTTCATCAACGACCCGACTTTGACTTCTCTAAAACCTTCTGTTCCGTAGTCTAACCATCCGACTCTTCTAATTATCTCCTTAGCGTTTAGCCGTGGTGTCCTATCCGTCAACTTGACATCAATACTGTCTTCCTTCAAGCCTCTCTATTATCAACATGTCTCAGGTTTCATTGACTTCACCTGTCGTTATCACGTGTCTAGGAATTATACATTTATAGCTTCCATCAAGCCCCTAGGACATGGTATAATGAAGTTGGTTCCTATCTCCTATCCTACGGCTTTATCAACTCTCTATCTAATACCTCTCTTTTTCTTTACAATCATTGCTATAATAGACTTTACTTTCTAGTTTGCGTTGACGTCATCATCCTCACCTCCTTCTCACCTTCTTGTCTTCCTTATTTCATCATTACATTAGCTCCCGTTTCTCGTTAAAAGATCTGGGTACTCCATCATACTTCCTCGGTGTTGAGGTTACTGCTAACTCTATCGGGCTTCTCTTCACCCAAACTAAATACATTGTTGATTAGAGAAAAAATAGAATAATTTGTATTAAGATGATTAATTAAAGGTTACAAACCAAGTCTTATTTATACTAATAAGACCACAACTTCCTTAACTAGAAATAAGGAACTAATCCCATAACATTAGGCACTAACCTATAACTTAGGAACAACCTATCCAACTTATTGACTCCTATAATTACTCCAACTACTCAAAACCATGACTACATTAAACACATGATCCTAAATAATAGTACTAACTTTAAATTAATCCTCAAAACTCCCCCTTGATTCAAAGCCACTGACACCCAACTCGGACATAAAGAACTAATGCTTGGCTTGCGGAAGCGACTTTGTGAAAAAATCTGCAACTTACTCATTTGTACAACAAAACTTCAGTACAGTTTTTTCATCAGCTACAAGCTTGCGTATGAAGTGATATTGGATGCCTATATGCTTTGTTTTCATTGT
Organism: Silene noctiflora; assembly: GCA_009801015.1. Classification (NCBI taxonomy): domain Eukaryota; kingdom Viridiplantae; phylum Streptophyta; class Magnoliopsida; order Caryophyllales; family Caryophyllaceae; genus Silene; species Silene noctiflora. The sequence goes on from VHZZ01015570.1 coordinate 27,735, forward strand.
CATCCACCTCAAAGCCTTGTGGTTGTGAGACATACACCTCTTCTTTCAAATCTCCATTTAAGAATGCAAACTTCACATCGAATTGATACACAAACAACTGTAATTGAGCAACGACAACAAGAAAAACTCTGACCGTCTCAAATCGTGCAATGGGTGAGAACGTCTCATCAAAAGCTACCCCTTGCTGCTATGAATACCCTTTAGTGATTAGTCTAACTTTGTGCTTCTGAATGCTACCATCATAATTGTATTTTGTGCGGTACACCCACTTGAGCCCGATGATATTCTTATCCACCGGTCGATCAACTTATTCCCAAGTCTGATTCTTCTCAATGAAATACATTTCCGCTTTCATTGCCTCATGTCATTCACAACTTTAAACAACATCATTGTAAGTGTTAGGGTCAGACATATATAAGGCAAATTTACATGACTCATAAATATCTCAGAGTGATCGGAAATGTTTTGGAGGCGACTCATTATATGAATCTGAAGCGGAACTTTGTGGAGATGAATCTGTTCTACTTGCTGAAATGGTAGAGGATGAGTTGTGAGGAGTTGATTGATTGTTGTTATGGTGAGACGGAGTACCAGGTGGTGAGTCATTTGAAGATGTCGAGTCGTTATTTTCGTCCACTTGAACACCCACTAGATCAACTACTTCCAGGCTAGATGCTGATGAATTTTCCTCATTAGCACTCAATGCCCACTTTTCCTCTTCATCAAAACCTGACATCTCTACTTACAATCACCTTGCCATTCACCGGGTTATACAATTTATATGCTTTAGATTCAGTACTATAGCCAACAAAAATATATTTTTCAGATTTACTATCAAGTTGATGGCGTAAGTTGGAAGGTATTAAAGCATAAGCACTACAACCAAAAATTCCTCAAGCGTCTCACCCGAGGTTTGTTACCCCTCCATCCTTCAAATGGAGTTCGATTAATCACATCTCTGGTAGATGATAAATTCAGCAAATACACAGCGGTTTCTACTGTTTTCCCCCAGAATTTGTTTGGAAGACCCTTTGCAAGCAATATACTTCTAGCCATCTCAAGCACTGTTCTGTTTTAACGCTTTGCCACGTCATTTGTTGAGGAGTATATGGTGCAATAAGCTCTCTGTGTATGCCATGCTCATCACAAAAATTATTAAACTCATTAGTTAAAAATTCACCATCGCGATCACTACCGAGATCCTTTATACGCTTGTCACTTTGATTCTGCACGAGCTCCTTAAATTTTTTGAAATACTCAAAGGCTTCAGACTTTTGTTTCAAGAAATAAACCCAGATCATCTATGTATAGTCATCAGTAAACAATATGAAGTATCAACTACCTCCGATTGACTCGGTTTTCATAGGCCCACCAGGGCCATAGAACAACACACACGTTCAAAATGTTCTAAGGACAGGTGCCTAAAGGAGAGAGGGGCCGAATATATAGAATTCATTGTAACTAGTGGTAGTATAACACTCATGTTGCAGCGGTTGGCATGCAATATGCGGCAATTGTTTACCTAAATCGACGCGCATTCTATTATACTAGACTGTATTTTATTTACTTTGCTTTTATATTACTCCGTAATTATTGCATTGCGAATTTTTCTTACTTTTAGTTGTTAAAATGGCATGTTTAAAATTGAATGTCATGATATTTTAAGTAACACAAATACTTGTATAAGATTGTTTTACATAAATTTATCGTAAAACGAGATTTTATAATGACCACTTTTACCCACTAATAGGGTTGTGTTTGGATCCGTCTTATAACTATATTAGTGTAAAGCAGTCTTACACTAAACTAACTCCAAAATATTTAGGGAATTCATTTAAAATTTGATATAGATATATTATTTCTTAGTTTTATTAAAGAGCGTTATTTTTATTATAGGGCCTCCATTTCGGTCCATAGAACAAGGTCTCTCAAATTCATTAGACGCCCTAAGGCCCGCAAAGATCAGAATGCACTAGCTCAAGAAAATTACTAGCTCTCCAAGTATCTCCAGAGGGAAATGACAGCTTACATGGCTTGTGAAACACACAGCCTTCACAAAAGCCATGTTCACTAATATACGACAACCCAATTACCATTTCATTTCAACTCAAAACTTTTAAACTTTTCACATTTAATTGGTCAAAGCGTAAATGCCATAGCCCATTTTTACTATCACCTTTAACAACCAAAGCCTTACTCACATTATTTGACACATCTAGTGGAAACATTTTGTTTCAAGTCATAGGAACACTAGCTATCAAGTTTCCATTTTTTTTATTAGTAATGGTGCAGCCCTCATTTTTAAAGATAACAAAATAACTACTCTTAACCAATTGACCAACGCTTAACAAATTAAAAGCTAAGTTAGGCACAAAATTAACATCATAAATGAGTTTAGTATCATCTTGTTTTTTTTATACTCGCTGTGCCTCACCCTTCGACTTGAATTGGTTTGTCGTTGCCAAGGCGTACCTTACTTTTCAGCTCCTCGTTAAGACCTTTGAACATTGACCTTGAACAAGACATGTGGTTTGAGGATCCGCTATCAACGAACCAGATATTGTCAGCAACACCATTGACCGAAGAATGAGCCATAAATAATTTGGACTCCTCTTCGACTTACTTTCTCGACAAAATTCGCCTTCTGGTCATAATTTTTTCGGTTAAACCATCAATCAGCTTCCTTTTGGCCGTATTTCTTGCAGCATCTGCACTGTACCAGACTATTTGTCGAATGCCCTCGTCTGCGTCCTCTGCAACCACGACCTCGGCCGCGAAAACCTCATCGTCCATTTTTTTTAGATTTTTCAGTCTTCCCCTTAGGAGAAGACTCCCCCTGCACTTGAAAAGCCTTCTGCTCTACCTTAGGAGATGATTTTTTAGCCCATTTGTAATACACCGGTTTTGTGACCTCAGGATACTCGGCAGAGTGAGGGCCACTCGACCGAGTATCTAGTCTGGGATATTATATCAGTGGTATGTTCGTTGAGGACTCGGACGATTGTGTATCACTCAATCGAGTTAGGCATACTTGATTAAGTGTCTTGCAATAGGTCGAGTGGCTCGTACTCGACCGAGTGTCCGGTTCGTTTCGAGTTTTTACGCGATTGATATAAAATAGAACGTGACGCAGTAATCATTTATCTTTTATTCTAAAAACTCTTCTAAAGACACTTTTACACTCAAAGCGACGTAGAACTGCTCATTTTTATTTTATATCAATCCAAGGATTTAGTTGATTGTTTGTTAGGGATCTTTTCATCTTTGTCCTTATAATCAATTGGGTAAGTTATCGATCTAATTCTTATGGTTTAGGGTACAATTGTGAAACCCTAATTAGAGTATTTGCGGGTTTTGAGATTCTATTGATTTTAGGCATTTGTTAATTGATTGATTATGTTTATAGGAGGAGAATTCGTAGAAGAGCCTTTTTGACTTCTTTGCTGTGATTTGCTGGATCGCTTGTCAGGTAGGGTTTCCTTACTCAGTTGTCTGCGGAATAGTGTATGATTGATGTGACGATCTTTGTACTGGTTATGATATGTATATGTTAGGGTTGTTGTATGCTATGGATGGTGGTGGTTGTTGGTGTTGGAGATGGTTGGTCTGTGAGCCATTGCGAGAGATGGTCTCACCTCCCATTGTTCTCCTCTTGTGTTCTCTTGGCTCAAGGGGATGTGCACATTAAGGAACTGAGTTCGCTCAAGCGTGAGCAGGGGTTTTGGTGGTAAGGCTGCGGTCACCACTGGCAGGGTTACACACCTTGGTGTGTAGTCAGTTAGCGGTTGTGATGGAGATTGGATGTGGATTTTACTGGTTGTCCTAGATGTTTGGTTTTATGCCTTATATTATATATTATTGTGTAGTTGAATGACTCCGTGTTTGTTTTCAAAACTGTGGTGATTCATTCGAGGATGGTGAGCAGTTGGTTTAGCAGGTGTTGATGATATCCATGGTTGTTGTTGATGCGGGTTTGGCAGAGACAGAGTCATCGCCTCTTTTTGTAGTCTTAGCTTCCGCACACCTTAGAATTTGTTATCACAATTGGATTTTTGGTTGGTTTTGTATTGCCACGTTTTTCCGTTATAACCTTTTAATAAGTTAAACTTTATATTTATTTAATTATGGTTTCTATGATGTTCACTACCTCGGGTAGCCGAGATGGTAGCATCGTTATACTCTGAGGTAGTCCTTGGTAAGGTGCCTTGAGGTATGGGGGTGATACACCGTTCTTCATGAGCTAACAAAGAACTCATCAGTTTATCAAATGTATAAGCGGACAAGTCCTTTTATTCCTCAATAACAGGCACAATATAATCAAAATTGGCATTAAAACTACGTAATACTTTACTCATGATAGTTTCACTACTCATAACTTCACCCAAAGACCGCATTTGAGAAGTTCAGTTCAATCACTCTCGACAGATAGGATTGGACCTTTTCTGTATCCCCTATGGTTAATTCACTAAAATCGCGACAGCGTGTCTTTAAATGTACCTTAATCACTCACTTGTCGCCCATATACTCTGTTTTGAGTATCTCCCATGCTTCATGAGAGGTGTGAAGGAAACCACATACTGTATGTGAAGTTACTGATTTTATTAATTAACAACTTAATTAAACGGATCTTGTTGCATGCATAACAAAAGGAGATAT
>VHZZ01015572.1:28524-39486 GCA_009801015.1 Silene noctiflora
AACAAGAGGTAGTTTATACCTAGGGTCTAATACGGCTGCCACGGCTAAAAGAGCGTTCACATCGCTCCAACACTTGTTATATTTTTCCAACATCGTGATCTCCATGTCTTTTATCAAAGGATCGAATGATGTAACCCAATTATTCAAAGCACATCTAATATCACATATATTATAAAAATAAATATTGGCAGTATGATATTTTGTGCCGGAAAATTCATGGGTAGCATCACTAAACAACTCTAACTTGTCACAAATTTTTTTCAGCTTTCTCCCAATCTTCTTTGAGTGGCGCAAACTTATAAACATCGTCTCGACCACATAAAACATCAAACACGTTCTTGTACTTGATTGCAACCTTAAGCATTCCATAAGTTGAGTTCTAATGAGTTTTACAATCAAGCACAAGCTTCTTAGAACAATTTTTAGCATGAGTCTTTGCTAAATTGTGAAATTTTTCATCCTTGAAACAGATGTTGTCCAAAACACAACACTTCGCCTAAATCTTTTAATTCCCTCACCAATAATGTTAAGACCATCTTGGACAATAAGATTTAAAATATGGGCACAACATCACATATGTAGAAACTTTCCACTTAAGATCTGTGAACTCTTAGGAAGCTTTATACGCAAAATATCAATTACAGCGTCATTTATTTAGCAGTTATCCAAAGTGACCGAAGAAATGCGACATTCAAGATTCAAGTCATATATACACAAACACAAAGCCTCGGCTAAAATCTCCTTTGTATATGGTGTCTCTACATATAAAAATCTAGTTAAAAAACATGATTTTAGCATTTTGTAGCATGTTTACAACAACCAGCTTATTTACAGCATGTTTTTAGCATATTTTTGGACCAATCAACATCAAATGCGCAACACCAATTTACAACAAGTGAAGAACTTTTGGAAGTTTATAAGCATGAAATTAAACAAAATAACACAATAAACTGAGTAAAAAAAAAGAATGTACCAAAAATACGACTTTGTTTGGCAGGAGCGCAATAAAGCTCGGTTACATGCTGTTGTTACTCAGCCAAAGGTTCTTGTTAAGCTATGCATCCAGACTGTGCAGACAAGATTTTGGGCTAGGAATGTATTAGTGTTAAAGAGTTCTGATGTTAGATGGTTATTACAGTATTTGTCAAGTAGGTGTACTTAATCCTCATGGATGATGTAATTTGTTGATTTATTTTAATATACTTAAACTTTACCAAAAAAAAAAAAAAATACGACTTTGTAACCTCCATGTATTATCGATGAAGTGTGCCATAACTGCCATATAGCCTTTCCTTTGATTACTTGAAGTCCACATATTGGTTGTTAAGGCAATCTTGGACTTCGTCTTCTCTAATAACTGAATAATATTCTCTTTTTCACTTGCATATCATATCATGATATCTTTTCTAGTCGTGTTTCGACATGTTACTTTAAAACCCGGTTGTAATGTCTTAGAATACTTTCAAAAGCCATAATGTTCAACCATGCTCAAGGGGTATTCATGGAGAATAATCATTTCCGCCAGTTCTCGTCTTCCATCATCTTGGCGAAACTCATAAGGGGCCAATGTTAGTGTGTCTCTCATATTCGTAGGATTAGATTGTCCTCTAAATAATCTGGTTTGTCGCAGGTCTTTGCATAGTCTTTTGGTCCAAGATTTATGGTGGTCTTTTAAATGAGTTGTGCCATCATTTGGCCCACCAACTAATTCTCTCTCACAATAGTTGCACTCGGCTTTTATAACCCCTGTTTTTTTATCCTCATACTGTTTTCGTGTGTAATGATTCCAAACCTCAGAGGTATGCCTACTAGTACGAGGAAGAAGAATTGGGTCGTTTGATTGTGTTTTATTTAGGCTCTCAACATCAATCGGTGTTGAATTCGTGGAACCCTCAAACACACTTACCGATTCGGAAGGCCTTGTACAACAGTTAACATTTTCAATCACCATGGCAAATCATCAACTGATATTTTAATAAACATAATAGGAAAAGGGGATTTACAAAAAAAAAAATCAAATAATAATTATTCCGTAACAATCAAATATGTGAGAAACAATGACAAAATAATGAAACTTTCTTTTAATTGACAACAATAACAAACTAAGACAACAAGAAGAAACTGAAGTAATGACGATTAACATTTGATCGAGCCTATGCCTTATCTTCTACAGTATTGTATACTTCATATATGTTGATCATCTATTATTTGGAAAATTTTGTTTGTTTGTTTGGCTGTTATTTGGCAGGTACTAATTGAAGCACACAATAAGCATGCTCTCCATAGCCAAGAAATAGTGAGACAAAGTTTACCTCCATAGAGTATAAGTTACTTCTTTTAGACACTAACTCAAACACCTTATGTGCATGCTCTCAATAACCTATTTCCAAATAACTATATTACATCCTAATTATTCGTAATATCTATAAAGTATAAAGTATAAGAGATCGTTAATTTTTCGTAAAAAGATAGCGACAAAATGAACTATCTAACTTATTTTTGCAGTTGAATCGAATGGTTTTACATACAGAATCATGTTCTTAGACTTCATATCATTTTCACAAATTCTTGCATAATAATTATAGTCAAATTAGTTTAGCTTATATGTTTGATCGTGTATTGGGCATGCACATGAGTTATATGGTGGTAAATTATTTTAAAAACTATTATAGCGATTATTTGCTTCTATAAAATTAACTGTGCGCATGACAAAAATTCAATGGAACAAAATAATGAAACAATAACACTAAAACTCAAACATCATAATTACAAGAGAGTAAGAGATAATTATATTACCTAGTGATAGAATTGATAGAGGATAAATAAATACGACCAGAGCGGAAATGATGAATACAATCGAGTTTTGAAGAGGTGATAACAATGGCTCCAAGAAGTATTTGAGATTTAAGGTTTTGAAGAGGTGAGGAAGTGTTGAGTAACTGCGTATGATGGTATATTTGTATGAGGACTAACTGACTATTGCTCTTAATTCTTATTAGTCTTATGGACTATGGAGTTATGGGCTTATTATACTAGGATGCATTTGGGCTAATGCAAAGGAAGTTTGCTAATTGTTTTTTAGGATAAGATTTGAGAATTGAGAATTAGTCAGACTACTAGTAAATGCGGTTATGGTGGGGATGTATGGGGCGGGTGTACGGGTACGATGCGGGACGGGTACGGGGCGGGTATCATGCTAAAACCATCCCCGCCCCACTACCCATGGCGGGTACAGTTTTTGTACCCGTACTCGCCCCACCACCCGCCAAAGCTTTACCCATCCCCGCCCCAACCAAGGCAGGTGTGGGGAGGTATCTACTTGTACCCACCCCAATGACATCCCTATCAGTAATACCACAATTAGCTACACAAGCATTGAAATCATCCATCTCTTCATTAGTTCTATTACCACCTAGCCTCTCAGAGGGCACTAGGACTGTATTAAAATCACCACACACCACCCAAGCCCCTCTAATATTTATATTAAACACACTAAAATAATTCCACAATTCTTTCCTCTCAAGCACATCATTTAGGGCATAAACCATCGTAAGATAAAACAATACCCAGTCTCTAAATCAGTAATATGCATATGTATAAACTGTGAATGATAGAATAAAACGTGAATTTTAAATAGGGCAAGATTCCAGAAGATCCATATGCTCCCTCCTTTATGTAGATGAGTATTATATTAGTTGTGAGATACCAAGAATTATACATTTTTTGCCTTATAGCATTTAGAGACAAAGGTTTTACTTTTGTCTGAAGGAGACCAAATAGCCCTATCTGATGGTGATGAAGAAACCATTTAATACTATTTTTCTTAGATAGGCTATTCATTCCCCCAATATTCCAAAATTCTAAATTATGCATTACCCCTAGATGGAGGCAATACACTAACAATTATGCCAATGCCTACTTTAGGAGTAGTGGTATTAAGAGTCTATAAGAAAGTGTCATTAGAAAACTTAAGAGAACTCTGACCTTTCTTAATCAACTCTTGTCTGCTCAGCATGATAATATTCTTGGCAGGAGTCTGCGCCACATGGTACTTCCGATTCCTACTCCAAGACACTTGAAATTGGTTAGGTTTTTCCACAGGCGTACCTAGTTCCATCGGAGGAGACACAACACCATTAACAGTTATGTCCTCTCCAGTAGTGGCTGGCTTTATCCACTGTTGTTTCTTATCATTAGCATGTCCCTCTTTCTGAGCATGAACAGACTTAGGTTTCTGACATTTTTTAGTTTCATGTCCAATTCCATTGCACTTTTTACAAATAATCGGTTTTCATTCAAACTCTACTTTAAGATTGAAAACAATCTCATCTTCATCCAGGAATATAACTCTTTCAGGGATAGTTTTACCAAATGGGACTTCTACCATGACTCGAGCAAATCCCATGTAACACCCACATACTCCGAGGCACCTTACCAAGGACTACCTCTGAGTACAAGGATGCTACTATCTCGGTTTCCCGAGGCAGTGAACATCATAGTAACAATAAAGAAACATTATTAATAAAATTATAAGTTAACTTATTAAAAGATCTTCTCAAAAACACGGAGTACAAACCAAACTAACAAAAGCGAAAAAAAAGTCCGCCGAAGCTAATATATCGTGAGACTCCACCTTGCTAACCCCGCCGTGTAGTCAACAACAATCATCTTCAATACCTGCTAAGTTAACTGCTCACCATCCCCGAATGGATCACCACAGTTTTTAAAACATTAAACTGGGCCAGTCAACTGAATAACCATATAAAATACAATGGAAATAATAATGTAACAGTACCACACCACCATCATCACCACACTACATCACAAGTAACTAACTACACACCAAAGTGTGTAGCCGTGCCAGCGGGGACTGCAACCACACTACCTACCACCTGATAACCCAAGTCCCTTAATGTGCACATCCCTCATGTGCTGAGAGAACGCATAAGGTGAACAATGGGGGTGAGACCACCTCTCACAATGGCTCACAAACAATATCACAATACCGATCACATCACAATCAACGCAACACCAACCTCCACCACGCCAACTCCGCCATCACAATCACAATCATAGAATCACATCATAAAGCACAGTACAACTGTCACATTAATTTGCATATAATTCAACAAGCAACTGAGTAGGAAAACCTACCTTAATCAGCAATTCAGAACAATCAAGTAATCAGAAAGCCTCTTCTATGAAATCTCCTCCTACAACGCATTAACTCATACCATAAGACACAATCCCCTCTATAAAGCCCCAATTCAGAAATTAGGGTTCTAACAACATATTAAAAGACTCGATCGAAGACTTACCTTTATAAATACGATCTTACGATGCGTAGATATCCCAACAAATGAGTAAATACGCGCCGCGGAAGAGATGAATTAGAAGGAGGAGCAGTAACGATGTTTAGGTTTTGTTTAGAAAATAAAATAGTGAATTAATGCTTCTCGTTCTAATATTTATACTTTCTGCTAAAACCCGATACGAACCGGACAGTCGGTCGAGTAGACGACACTCGGCCGAGTAGACGACACTAGACCGAGTTCCCCACTTCCAGAACACTGACAGACTGACACCACTGGGCACTCGGTCGAGTACCCTGTACTCTACCCAGTGTCCCTATACTAAAAATACCGAGTATTACAGTCTTCCCTCTTTAAAAATGAACTTCGTCTCTGAAGTTCAAACCATACCTACAAAGGACAACACTAAAACTGATAACACTACTACATGTGACCAACACATATCTCAAACCATACTCAACTCAGCCCGACAAAACGTGAAACAAACTAAGCTTAACCCAAAACTTGACTCAAAACTATAGAAAAAACTATAGCAAAACAGATGCGATCATCTCCTACCCCCCCTAAAAGAAATAAGGTTACGTCCCCGTAACCAACCATACCTGATCCAACAGATGCGGATATCGCTCCCTCATCTTATCCTCAGCTTCCCAAGTTGCTTCTTCAACATTATGATTAGTCCAAAGTACTTTCAGCAACATGGTCTCACCATTTCTGGTCTTTCGCACTTTACGATCTAAGATTTCCTTTGGTACCTCTACATAAGTCAAAGACTCATCCAACTCTATAGTCTCCACCTCTAAGACATGAGAAGGATCACTAACATACTTCCGGAGCTGCGATACATGGAAGACATTATGCACTCGCTCAGTCGGTGGCAATGTCAAACGGTAAGCCACCTCACCGATGCGATCCAAGATCTCATAAGGCCCGATAAACTTCTAACTCAACTTGCCCCTCTTGACGAAACGCATGACACCACTCATAGGTGACACTTTCAAGGGAACTTTATCACCCACCTGAAACTCAACATCCCGGCGGATGCAAATCAACATAACTCTTCTGCCGATCTTGAGCTGCTCTCATCTTCTGTCGTATCAGCCTTACTTGCTCAATCATATCCTGAACCATCTGTGGTCCTAAAACCACAGCCTCCGCACTGCCGTCCCAACAAATTAGACTCCGACACTTCCTCCCATACAAGGCTTCGAACGGTGCCATCCCGATGCTAGTATGGAAAATGTTGTTATAAGAAAACTCAATCAGGCCCAGTCTATCCTCCCAGCTACCACCAAACTCCATGACACAAGCCCTAAACATATCCACCAAGGTCTTAATGGTCCTCTCGGTATAACCATCTGTCGCAGGGTGAAAGGCTGTACTCATCTTAAAGGTTGTACCCATCAACTCTTGCCAAAACTTTGAGATGAATCGGGCATCACGATCCAAAACAATGTCCTTTTGTACTCCATGAAGGCGAATCACATTCTTCCTATAACCATTCGCCAACTGAAGCTTACTCCACGTGTCCTTCATTGGTATGAAATAAGCCGACTTGGTTAGTCGATCCACAATCACTCAGATCATGTTGTTGCCCTACTGAGTCCTCGGTAAGCTCACAATGAAATCCATGGAAATGGACCCCCACTTCCAATCAGGTACCTCCAGAGACTGAATCTTACCCTGAGGTCAATGCTGCTCTCCCTTAACTCGCTGACACGTAAGACATTTAGCTACAAACTTCGCTGTCTCCTTCTTCATCCCAGGCCACCAGAAAGTCTTCTTTAAATCCTTGTAAAGCTTATCACCACCTGGATGCACTGAATAAGGCGTACAATGAGCCTCATTATGATCATCTTCCTTAACTCGGCATCACTAGGAACACACCACCTACCATCAAACCTCATACTCCCATCGGTATGAACTGAGAATCTCGAAACCGTCCCTTTCTACACCCCATTTCTCCACTCTCAAATCTTGGGATCATCAGCTTGCTTAACTCTGATCTCGTCATAAAGCGCGGGCTCCACGGTCAAATCCCCAAGAGCATCCYCTTTCCTGATCATATGGATACCCATCCGGTTCACCTCTTCCCTAAGTCGCATGAGTGACATAGCAGTGCATAGAGAATGCACACTCTTCCGACTTAACTCATCAGCAACTACATTAGCCTTCCCTTCATGGTATACTATCTCCATATCATAGTCGCCGATCAACTTCATCCACCTCCTCTGTCTCATGTTCAACTCCTTCTGGGTGCAAATGTACTTCAGACTCTTGTGATCTGAAAACACCTTAAAGGTTGCCCCATAAAGGTAGTATCTCCAAATCTTCAGAGCAAAGACCACAGCACCCAACTCTAAATCACGAGTAGGATAGTTCTCCTCATAAGTCTTCAATTGTTTCGAGGCATAAGCTATCACTTTCCCATTCTACATCAACACATAACCCAATCCATTCTTCGAAGCATCATTATAAACTTCAAAGTTCTCATTTCCGTCCGGCAAAGCTAAGACAGGAGCCGTAGTCAAGCGATCCTTTAAGCTTAGGAACACTATCTCACAACTCTCGTCCTAGCAAAATCGGTTCTTTTTCCTCATATGCGCCGTCATAGGTCGAGCTATCTTTGAAAAGTCCTTCACAAAGTTTATGTAGTACCCGGCTAGACCCAAGAAACTTTATACCTCGGCCAAATTCTTTGGTGCCTCCCACTTGGACACCGCCTCGACCTTGGTAGGATCCACCGAAACTCCATCTTTAGAGATCCCATGGCCCAGAAAGGCCACCTTCTCGAGCCAGAATTTACACTTAGACAACTTTGCATATAACTGGTTATCGCGCATGGTTTGCAATACCAGTCTCAGATGCTCCTCATGATCCTCTCTAGTCTTAGAGTAGACTAGGATGTCATCAATAAACACAACCACAAACTAATCCAAAAACTGGTTGAAAACCCGGTTCATTAGATCCATGAAAACCGCTGGTGCATTGGTCAAACCAAAAGGCATAACCACATAGTCATAGTGCCCATATCTCGAACTAAACGTTGTCTTCGTTATATCTTTATCCCGGATCTGCAACTGATCGAAACCCGATCGCAGATTAATCTTTGAGAACTCCCCAGCTCCACTTAACTGGTCAAAGTGGTCATCTATCCTTGGCAAAGGATACCTATTCTTCACCGTCGCATGGTTCAGCTCCCGGTAATCTATACATAACCGTAGACTCCTATCCTTCTTCTTTACGAACAAAACTGGAGCACCCCAAGGTGATACACTAGGTCTAATGTATCCCTTCTCGATCAAATCAKCTAGCTACTTCTTTAACTCAGCAAGCTCCTTTGGAGCCATACGGTACGGGGCTTTAGAGATAGGTCTCGTCCCTGGCTTCAATTCGACACTGAAGTCGATGTCTCTCTTCGGTGGTAACTCCAGTATCTCCTCTAGAAAGACATATTCGAATTCATTCACCACCGGTATCTCCAAAGCTAAAGGCTCCTCTACCCGACTATCTCTCACATGGCACAACAGCATAGGATACCCCTTCCTCAGGAACGACTTCAAGGTCACAGCTGCAATAATATTGACTTTGGGTTTGATTACAAACCCACGGTAAGACACTCTAACACATTTGGGTCCTCTTAGAGAGGCCTTATTTTGTTGACAATCTATAGTGGCTCTATACTTTCCAAGCCAGTCCATCCCGACTATGACGTCAAACCCACTTAAAGGAAATTCGAACAAATTAACTAGAAAGTCGACTTACCCTACAACCATAGACACTCCCCTATATAACTTCCCACACGATACACACTCCCTTGACGGTATAAAAACATCATCCTTTATAGACTCAAAAACTTCTAGACCCATAACTTTAGCATGTTTCATAGACACAAACGAATGGGTCGCCCCTGAATCCAAAAGAACAAATGTAGGAGTGTTGTTAACAAGAAAGGTACTAGTAACCACTTGAGCGTCCTCCTCTTCTGCTTGTTTATCCATCATGAACAGTTTACCACTGTTCTTCTGCCCAGTGCCCTGCAGCTGAATGCTGATTCCCAACGCCATTCGGTCTCTGATAGCTCCCTTAATTGGTGCGGTTGAAGCCACTCTGATTCCCCTGACTTCCTTGATTAGTCCATGACCCAGCTGGTCTGTTGCTAGCCATGCTCTGACTCGGCCCCTGAGCAAAACCACTACGCCTCTGACCCAAAAAACCCTGTCCTCCAGGACTCGTACATTTACTCCTCTTGTGGCTAGTGCCACCACAGTTGAAGCAAACCATAGAAGAACCGCCACTGAAGCTTCTGCCACCCCGACTCCCAAAGGACGAACCACCTCCATACCCAAAGCCACCAGAGGAAGCCCTCCCCTGGTTGGAGTTCCCCTTCTTAAACCCTGACGTGCCATTCCCTTCACTCTCATCCCTTCTCTTTTCTCCACTCTTCTCCTTGGCCTATTTGGTCATTTCAGCCAACCTCTCAGCATTCCCCGCTCTCTCATACACTTTCTTAACATCAGTAGGGACTCCTAAAGTCAGCCTCTCCAGAATCTTCACCGATAACCCCTTCTCAAACCGAATAGCTAGACTTAGTTTGTTCATCTCCAGATCATCCACATAACGTGTCAGCTCATTAAACTTGCGGTGATACTCTGCCACCGTCATCCTCTCTGTCATGCGGAATGAATCGAACTCTGCCCTCATCTTGTTTCTGATGTGCTCAGGCACAAACTGGGGCCTCGTAGCCTTCTTGAACTCAGCCTAAGGGATATCAGGTTCCCCTAGGTCCTAGTAGAACTCTCAAGCAGTCTCCGTCTCTCGGTTCCACCACACAGCAGCTTCATTTCGGAGGTATAATGCAGCTTGTTCCACCTTCATCTCCTCCGGACAATTGACAACCTCCAACACGCTCTCCATTTCCATATGCCAGTTGTCTAGCATATTTGGCGCTTCGGTGCCCTCACACACCTTCGGGTTGAAGCGAGAGATAGTGGTGCTCATCTTAATAGTATCCACCATCTTCTCTTTGCCCTTCCCGATCGTTCGGAGTGCCTCAGTGAGCACCTCCTGCTGCTCGATCATCCTGGCGATCTCGTCGATAGACATCTCGGAAGCTTTGACGTACGCGACATATCTCTTCGGGGCCATCGTACTATATAAGAAACAGTCGTAAGCGCATAGCCTACGGCCCAAATAGCATAAACAGTAAACGTCAACGAACTTGGTCGAGTACCCCTAACTCGGTCCAGTGTCTCGTGCACTCGGTCGAGTTCATAACATCTAGTGTATGACATAATTTGACCCCAAAACGCACTCGGTCGAGTACATATGTACTCGGTCGAGTCCCCTCCACTCGGTCGAGTGTCTCGCACACTCGGTCGAGTACAAAAGTGGCAGGGATTCTGCCTCGAAACACCCAAAAACCCACTTGGTCGAGTGCCTGGAACTCGGTCGAGTGCCCCACACTCGGTCGAGTCCCTTCCACTCGGTCGAGTCATACAGTTCTACAGCTACCCCGTATGCTTTTCATATATATATTAAACCACATAAAATATATCCCTATCATGTTACTATTTCCAGCCAAACATAACAATGTAATCACCATGCCAACACGTTCTCATTCTCATTTCATCATGCATATATCCAACAT
>VHZZ01015580.1:28771-41073 GCA_009801015.1 Silene noctiflora
GAGTCGACATACATATCCATTCTCATGTTGGTCTCCCGGGTAGATGCTAGCAAGGTGAAGGGTGAAAGACAGGGGAGGAATACTCAGGTCTAGGTTTGAGGGAAGAAGAGGGGAGAAAAGAAATGAAATGAAAAACTGTCGACAAGTTATGACAATTGCGTGATATATTATTAAGCCGTCAGCCACCCACTCGGTCGAGTACCCACATACTTGACCGAGTCATCCTCACTAGGTCGAGTGCCCCACACTCAACCGAGTGTCACATACTAGGTCGAGTCTGAGCTAACAACAACGATTTCTAACACGGTCAAGGTTGCACAAGTCAATTAAGGTCGGTCAATGGGTCCTCAAGGTCAGTCAATGGGTCCTCTAAAAGGATGGGTATTACACATGCCAACATTTCTAATACATATTATACATGCCAAACTACTCATACCATTTCCGCTTTTCATTACACATCACATGAGAGGTTATATCAAGTAAAAGATCTATCAATTATCACAACACGTATATAACCACATATCATTCCATTATCGTTCACCCATCATACTCAAGACCACCCACGTAGTGACCAAGCGAGACAATATTAATTAGTTTTGACATAAGGGCGCCTACCCATCAAAAACCGATTTCCCATCTTACTCATGTCGGGTTCATTTTATTAGACACTCCCAAGTTCATTTGGTTTCGTTGGTTCAGGTTCCAAAATCGTCGCTCTGATATCACTTTGTAACACCCTCTTCTTTCCCGACCAAGGCAATGGGAGAATGTTGTCATCTCGGTTTCCCAAGGCAATGAATCGGAGTTGCAATTAAGAAATAATTAACATAAATAAGTAATTTAGTGATTACAAACATGATAAATGAATAACAAGTGAATTGTACAAATACAACTCAGCTAACAACTATGTCATCTACTCGACTCGACTCTAAGTCTGAGGCTCGTCCATCTCCCACGTGACACCAAATTAACCTTTACTCAACCTGCTCCCCATATGATCGGAAATATCATATGGATCGACAAAGGTCACCCTGAAAATAGGTGACAATTACACATAACCCAACACGTCAGTTTCAATAATATAAACATATAAGACACGACATACGAAACATGATTATGCAACATGACAATGAAATGCATACAACAGGATCTCCAACCACACCACTCCGTGGCCAAATATAATACCAGGGACACACCCATGGTACCCACAACCCGGTGACGGCACCGCAACACCACCCACCAAAAAAGCCAGACAGCAGCCCGTAAAAAGGTATTCGGGACACACCCGTGGTACCGAGCCCGAGAGCGACTCAGAACCCCTGCCAGACGACGTTTCTCAACCACACGTGTCCCTCCATAAATCAAGCCATTAATGTGCACATCCCTCCATGGAGTGGGAAGCTCCAAGAGGCTACCTAAGCGTGAGAAGGTCTTCCAACCGCCTCACGTTTCCATAAGAATAGTTACCGCCTCCACAACTCCGCTAACATCTTCCACAAACACATATAACACAATATGAAATACAATGTATACCAACACATCTTTTCATATATGCAATAATCATCAAACATGCCTCTTTCTCATATGAAACGGAAGCCAACTATGCCAAATACTCGTGTATGCCAACCATCAAGAGATACCTCAAGACATGCTTCACAATTAACATGTTACAATGTAATCCAATATTATCATGAACCCATATTTACCATTCATTATCATGCCATCATGAAATACCGACACTATTATGAGACTAACCACATTTATTTCCAACAATCATGTTATAATACAATAACCATACAACAACAACAACATATGCAACCATTCATACTTATTGAGGTCGAGTAAGATTAACCAAACTTTTAGCAATCTTCAATAGCTATTCGAATCCGACACAATCCCGTCTCATGAGACTGTCTCCTCTTATACAAGTCACATAATACTATCACAATACATCCTACAATATTATGCAATACAAAACCTCTTATTATTACCCACTAATTACCCATATTACACATACTAATTACTAATTAATTACCAATAACAAAACCCCGAAAAGTTAGGGTTTCAAAACACTAGAAAAGGATGTATCTTACCTACTAAGATGAAAGGAATGATGAACAAGGTGAGCAATCTCCTAAGCCAAAATTTAATCCCATTAGGAAGGTATTTGAGAGGTTTTAGAGAGAAGGGAGAGAGTTTAGAGAGATTGGGAAGAAGTGATAAGTCGATAAATATATATGTATTTTTACCCCTTTAATATTATACTTTTACTTCCGTCTTTTGTAATTTTATGCTAAATATTATACTATTGGGAGTTTTGAGTTTGTACATCATCTTACGCTAATTTTACGCTAAATCGAGTTTTTAATATCTATGTTAAGTTATTTAGCAATAGCCCATTTATATCGAGAGTCAAATACGACTAATGTCGTGATATATGTTTACAGGGCCGTGGAGCAAGTACGTGTAAAAATGGACCAAGGAACAAATTTGAAGCGGAGCTTATCAAATAAAGAAGCACGCATGTAGGCACGTACGTAAAGAAAATACAAATAAAAAAAGACTTGATTAAGTCAAAATATAAAAAAAAATATAAAATAAGAAAAAGACGGGATTTAAGAAGAGAGATCAGACATTAGATAGAAGAGGAAGGACAGAAGTCGCAGAAAAGAGGCGACACACAGGAGACGGAGAACGGAGCACTAATCCCTTTGTTCCGACGCCGGTTTCTAACATGAACTAATTTATCAATAGGAGTGTATAATTGACTATATGATATGGAGGTTTATGAGATTATGTTCTTGTTTTGAATGATTAATCAGTGAATTTGGGTATTTATTCAAGGTTCATAATTTGACTCTTGATTTGTGTTTATCAATTTAGATTGATCACCTAGGTTTTTTTACATGAATTGATTGTTGGATTGATAGTAATTTTGATTAGGTTGCAGCTTTCTGCTCTAATCTTAGTTGCTAGAATCTTGTTTAATAATACTATCTTATAGAGTTGCAGCTTCCTGGTTTTATGAGATCTAATTGATTGGTAATCTTTATGCCACTGAATTTATTAATTTGATTCGTGCTTACATGGTTGAGTCGATAATTTGGCTAGGATTAAACATGCATGGGTTAATGGGGTTTAACGAGTAAGAAAGATAAAACTGGTAATTACTTGCTTACAAGGGATTTACTAGTTAACCAATCTATATGATGGCTGATTAAGTGAATCAATGATTGACCCGATTATCTATAGAAAATTACATACCTCCTATCTATTCGCAATTAGAGTTTATTAACCGTTAATTTACATCGTTATTTACTTGTCTTTTTAGCTTAGTTTAGTATACAAAACAACCACCTCAACACCCCCCCCCCCCCCCCCAAATTATTTACTATTTAGTTATACTGCTAATAAAAATCTTTGAGAATCAAATTAGTTCTTATGGGTTCGACCCTTACTTACCCTACTACTAGTTTGTTGGAGTTTGTGAGTGACTTATAAATTTAATTTTGACTGCGCAAACGACACACATCAAATTTTGGCGCCGTTGCCGGGGACTGATTTTTATTATCTTAGATTATATTTTAGCTAGTTTAGTTATTTTATTGTTTTATATACTTGTTTATTTTTGTGATTAGGTAACCATATTAAAGGCGTCGAGATGGCTGGAGCTGCTGAAATGGCAGAAAAGAGCATGAGGGAGCAATTATTTTTTGGAGAGACACCGGCTAGTATTTTTTTTCCTACCTCGGAAAAACCATGTAAGTTGAGCTCGGGTTTTATTCAAATCCTCCTTAAATTCTATGGTCGTTCAAATGAAGATGCTTAAAGACATTTACATGAATTTTATCTGGCTTGCTCGACTTTACCTTTTGATGAAATTGATGACAATGTTAGACTTCGAGCATTCCCATTTACTTTGCATGACTTAGCTAAGGATTGGTTGTGTTATCTTCCCGCTGGTTCTATTAAATCTTGGGATTGTTTGTGAAAAACTTTTCTTGAAAAATATCAACCACCTAGTATAACTAGAGCTATAAGAAAATAAATTACATCTATTGAGCAAGATGAAAATGAGTCTCTAAATAGTTATTACGATAGATTTAACAGACTTTGTGTTTCTTGCCCCAACACCAAATTACTGAAAATATTTTGATTAAATATTTTTATGATGGTTTGCTGCATGATCAAAAGAGATTGATAGATATTGCTTGTGGTGGTTCATTATTGGATAAAACTACTACGGAAGCATTTTACAATATGGAACAAATAATGAGTCTGAGGTGAAGGTGCAAAAATAATTAAATGAACAAGGTGATCATATAAAAGAATTGAAAGCGATTATGAATAACCAATATCAATCTTCGGAAAACATGGTAAAACAGCTAGTAACTTAAATAGGCCATGTTCACTTACAAGATCTTAATCGTCAAGAACAAACAGAGACATATCTCCACCATCTAGATAGTCATACGAAATTAATGTTTACTACTCTTACTACTCTTCAGAATAGTTTAGTTGAGAAAAAACAATCTTGTATTATTGATGAAAGTAAGGCTATGACATTGAGGAGTGGTAAAAAACTAAACAATAAAGGTGAGTTGGAAAAAGAAATAGAGGTTAGTCAAGAAATATTAAGTAGTAATAATGAAGTTAGCAAAGATCAAGGTAAGTTTCGTAATAAAGAGTCTGATGTACAAATTGAGAAAAATGATCATATGAAAGGAAAAGAAAAGGAGAAAGTTTCAGCTAATTCCCCTGATATGACTACTCTAAATGTTTCATGTCCTTCTAGATTTGTTCAATCTAAGAAAAAAGATAATGATAATGAAATTTTAGAGAAATTTAAGAAGGTAGAAATTAATATTCCACTCTTAGATGCTATAAACAGATGCCTAAATATGCTAAGTTTTTAAAAGAGTTGTGTACTAATAAAAGAAAAATTAAGAGTGGTGAAAAAGTGTTAGTGGGAGAAAACGTATCTGCAATTCTTCAAAAGAAAATACCTCCTAAGTGCAAGGATCCAGACATGTTTAGTATACCGTGTAAAATAGGAAATTGTAAAGTTGATAAATGTATGCTTGACTTAGGAGCGTCCATTAGTGTAATGCCTAAATCTATCTGCAAGTCTCTCAACTTAGGACCTCTTTCTAAAACTGACGTAGTGATTCAACTAGCTGATAGATCCCAAGCGTATCCGATAGGGGTATTAGAAGATGTTTTAGTTCAAGTTAATGAGTTGGTGTTTCCTGTTGACTTTTATGTTCTTGATATGGGTGAATCTCGTGATGCGTCTAATGTCCCATTGTTGCTATGAAGACCATTTCTTAAAACTTCAAGAACTAAAATTGATGTGCATAAAAGAATTTTAACAATGGAATTTGATGGAAAAGTTATTATATTTAATATTTTTGATGCTATGAAGTATTCTAACACAATTGGCAGTGTGTGCGTTGTTGACTCTATTGATGTTGTTGATTGGCTTACTCAACAAGTCTTTGACGATGACCATGATGCTAATCTGTCTGATATGATAAGAACTCTTATACCCACGTCTGACGTAGTGAACCTTAGTTCCCTTGATTCTGGTAAGAACTTTACAAAACTTTCCTTACCTCCAGCGAGTCGGGAACTTGTTCCATTTGTTATTAAGGCACCTGAACTCGAACTTAAATCTCTTCCTGCTAATTTAAAATATGCTTTTCTTGGTGAAAATAAAACATTACCCGTGATTATCTCTAGCTCACTTTCAGAGAAGCAGGAAGAGAAATTGTTAATGGTTCTTAAAGAATATAAAGAAGCTATAGGATGGACTATAACTGACATAAAAGGCATCAGTCCCACCCTTTGTATGCATAGAATATTTTTAGAGAAAGATGCTAAACCTTCTAGAGAACCACAACGTAGATTAAATCCCGCAATGTTAGAAGTTGTTAAAAAGGAAATGGTAAAATGGAGAGATGCTGGAGTCATATACCCTATTTCTGATTCCGAGTGGGTCACCCCTATTCGCGTTGTCCCGAAAAAGTCAGGTATAACTGTAGTGGAAAATGCTAAGGGTGAAATCGTGCCTAAAAGAGTGTCTAATGGGTGGAGGGTTTATATAGACTATAGAAAACTTAATAAGGCCACTAGAAAAGACCACTTTCCATTACCTTTTATGGATCAAATGCTAGAAAAACTTACCGTAGGTCATTTTTCTGTTTTCTAGATGGCTATTCAGGTTATACCCAAGTGCCCATAGCACTCGAAGACAAGGATAAAACCACTTTCACCAGCCCCTTTGGTACTTACGCCTTTAGAAGAATGCCCTTTGGCCTTTGCAATGCACCTGGAACTTTCCAGAGATGCATGATGAGCATTTTCTCCGACTTGATTGGTAATTGCTTAGAAGTGTTTATGGATGACTTTACTATTTTTGATGACTCATTTGACTTTTGTCTTCACAATTTATCGCTTGTGCTGAAAAGATGCATTGAAAGGAACCTTGTTTTAAATTTTGAAAAGTGTCATTTTATGGTCGAGGAAGGCGTCGTTTTGGGTCATATTGTGAGTTCTAAAGGTTTAGAAGTAGAAAAGGCAAAAATAGATGTCATAAGTTCTCTGCCATACCCGACTTGTGTACGTGAAATTAGATCTTTCTTAGGTCATGCTGGGTTTTATAGACATTTCATTAAAGATTTTTCAAAAATTTCATCCCCTCTATGCATTTTGCTTGCCAAAGATGTTAACTTTGTGTTTGATAAAGCCTGTAAAGAGGCATTTGACACCCTAAAAGACAAATTAACTTCCGCCCCTGTTATGCGCCCACTAAATTGGAACTTACCTTTTGAAATTATATGTGACGCTAGCGATAAAGCAGTAGGTGAAGTCCTTGGTCAGAAGGCCGATAAAGAGTCTTATGTGATTCATTATGCTTCAAAATCACTAGGTCCTGCCCAATATAACTACACGGTAACTGAGAAAGAATTGTATCCTGTTATTTTTGCACTGGAAAAATTCAGACCTTACTTGCTTGGCACTCATGTGGTTGTTTATTCTGATCATTCTGCCTTAAAGTACTTGTTAACAAAGAAAGAGTATAAGCCTAGATTGCTACGTTGGATGTTATTGTTACAAGAATTTGATTTGGAAATAAAAGTTAAGAAAGGTGCTGAAAACTTTGTGGCTGACCATCTTAGTAGAATTGTTCATGATAAAGAAGTGTTGGACCTTTCATCTGATTTATTTGCTGATGAACAATTGTATGCATTGCATAACACATCGTCTTGGTATGCTGATATTGTTAATTATCTAGTGTCAAAAGACTTTCCTAAGGACTCGACTTAAGCTCAGAAGGGTAAAACTAAAGCTGATTCAAGACATTATATTTGGGATGACCCGTACCTGTTTAAAATATGCTCTGATAATATTCTGAGAAGATGTGTGTCTGACCATGAAATTAAGTCCATTCTTGAATTTTGTCATTCATTTGAGTGTGGGGGTCATTTCGGTCCTAAAAGAACAACTCATAAGGTTTTAGAATGTGGATTCTTATAGCCTTCTTTGCATAAGGATGCTTATTTCTTTGTGAAATCTTTTGATAGATGTCAGCATTCAGGTAATATTTTTAAGAGAGACCAAATGCCTCTTACTTCCATCTTTGTGCATAATATATTTGATGTTTGGGGTATAGATTTCATGGGACCATTTCCCTCTTCATTTGGAAATACTTATATCCTATTAGCTGTTGATTATATTTCTAAATGGGTAGAGGTTAAGGCAACTTGGACTAATGATTCTAAGGTGGTGGCCGAGTTTGTTACAAATCAGATTTGTAATAGATTTGGTGTTCCTGGGGCTATAATCAGTGATAGAGGGACTCACTTTTGTAACCGTATTCTCGAGGCTTTATTTAGGAAGTACCATGTTACTCACAAGGTTTTTACTGCTTACCACCCTCAAACAAATGGTCAAGCCGAGCTATCTAATAGAGAAACAAAGTCTATCTTGGAGAAAGTTGTGAACCCAAATAGAAAAGATTGGAGTATTCGATTAGATGATGCATTATAAGCTTAGAGGACTGCTTATAAAACTCCAATTGGAATGTATAACACCCCCACTTACAAAGAAGCCTTGCCTAGGCCTTCCCTGATAACCAAGGGTGCTACCATCTCGGTTACCCGAGGCAAGTACATATCTAGTCGACCATTTGAGAACATACATTAATTATTATACAACTTTACAAGAGACTGGTGAATATAAACCTATACAAAAGAAGGTAGACTACAACTGACAACTCTACTACATCAACTGACACCTCTACTCAGCGGTCTCCCATCCCCATAGCAACACCAACACAGATAAGCATCCATCACATCAACTACACCTGCAAATCAGCCTGCTCACCATCCCCGAATGGATCATCATAGTTTCAAAACAACAACGGGGTCAGTAAACTGCACAACAATATACGTTAAAATGCATAATAACAATCAATAGCCAACAACCTCCGTCATCTATCTCCATCACAACCAAACTGACTACACACCGAGGTGTGTAGCCCTGCCAGTGGGGACCGCAGCCCGAACCCAGTTCCTTAATGTGAACATTCCCCTTACGCTGAGAGAACGTAAGGGCGAACAATGGGGTGTGAACCACCTCTCATAATGGCTCACAAATCACAACTCCAACACCAACATCCACCACCAACCACAACATATACAATAAACATATACACCATAAAGATCGTCATATTAACATATAGCATTCTACATGCAACTAAGTATGGAAATCCTACCTGAATAACGATCAAATCATCAATGTACACACAATCACCGAACACCGCTATCGACACCTACAACAATGATACGACCAGATTACGCCCTACCATAACCCTAACCCGAGATTTACAGACGGTGACAATGACTTACCTTTACGGACAATTGAACAACTAGCTCAGGGTCAAAACAGACATCTATTCCCGCATAGATCTCCTAGGTAGATGCTAGCAAAGTGAGGGGTGGAAGGTAATGGAAGGTTTATACTGATTTAGGGTTGAGAAGGAGAGAAAAGAAAAAAAGAAAAGAAATGAACTGTCGACGGGTTATGACTTTGTGCGTAATATATATTATTATGCTGTCAACCACACACTCGGTCGAGTACCAACATACTCGACCGAGTTCGCCGCACTCGACCGAGTGTCATACACTAGGTCATGTCCGAGTCTGAGACAACGAGTTTCATCGAGTTAAAGATCGCGCAAGTCAACTAAGGTCGGTCAACGGGTCCTCCGATGGGACGAGTATTACAGTCTTCCCCCCTTAAAAAAAAACTTCGTCCCCGAAGTTAAACTCCTAGTGTCGCAATCTGAACAACAATAAGGTTTTTTTGGCTAGGTCCAACTACGACTCATCTAATCATCACCATCTTAGTCTCAATTCTACATCATCACCATCCATTTCCGTTTCATCCTACTTGCCTTGCAGCACACAACACATGTTTGTTGTCATGACTTGCCTTACCACACCATTCGCATACGATAAAATACTTTTAAGACAAATAAATAATACAAATTAAAATAATCCTTCATAAGGTTTTCAAATGAAATCTTCACTTGGAATAAGAATAAAACATACATGCACCGCACTTAACCTACTACTTTTAGCATAACACTATGACACCATCAATATAAAACCACAACCACACCACACCACATAACATGACACAACATACAATATAACATGATACCACAATAAACAACATAATTTCTCCAACGCGCGCAATGCACCCTATCCCCCATAAAAGGAACTTCGTCCCCGAAGTTCACCCTTAGAGTGGTCAAGGTCAAAAGTCACACTACGTCTACAACAGGGTCAATCCGGCAGTCAAAGTCGAGGTGCACGGTCCAAAGTCAAATCACAACCCATAGCCACCACACATCCAACATTACATACGCAACTATGTCCAGCTTAGCAGACACTCGGTCGAGTAACTGACACTCGGTCGAGTAAGCTAAACTCGGTCGAGTGCTCAGTTTACTAGGTCCAGTTACTTCAAAACATAATACCATCCCAAACCTGCAAATTAGGCACTCGGTCGAGTGCAGTAGGTACTCGGTCGAGTTCGCTCTACTCGATAGAGTACCCCAGGGCACTCGATCGAGTCTCACAAATGCAAAAATTCCCAACGAAACTTGATATTCCACAACCAACTCTACCTGCAATAAGATCAACACGATGACCGATGGTCACCCCAAATCATCTGCCAACGAGAACAAATCTAAGAAAACAAGATAATTCTAGGCCTTATGGCCGCATACAACATTCCGCAAACAAAAGTAATGTGCCACAAGGCAGTCACCAAATTCGACATAAGTCCAACAAAATAACATTATAACATAAAACTCAATGGGGACTGCCCGAGCCATCATCCATCTCATCCCCGTTCCCCGCTCCGGAAGATCCCCCAACATCAAATCCTCCGCCAAAACCTGACGGCGCCGAGCTGAACCCTCCTCCAAACTCTGGAGTATACCCTCCCCCGATCCATCTCCTCTGATCATCAACTTGGCTCCCATACTTGGCACCCAATGGACCGGTAAAACATCCTCTCTCAAAGCTCTCAGGCACGCCCCACGAAGCTCGATCCACACCATAGCAGTGGAAGACACCACTATCATCACCCGATCCCCTCCACCATGCCGGCTGAGCAAGCTCCGAATCGATACCCTGTTGTTGCGTCATCTCATGGAGGTTCCTTAACACTTGGGTGTTAGACAACCGCTCCGTCAGCTCACTCACCTGTATCCTAGGGTCATTCACCGTAGGATAGCCCGGATACTGATAAAAGGGACCAACCTGCGGTGCATACGGGGGTCTCCTCTTGTACCTCCCTAGCTGCCATAGTCCCCCTAGGTGCCCGAGTCGCCTGGGTCGCCTTCTTCCTACTGGAGGCGAGAGTCGGCTCTGGCATGTTGCGCAGCACATGCCCCGGAATCAAGTAAATCTGAGGAGGGGGTATCATGTAATCAATCCACTCCTCCAAGTGTGCGGTCTCTGGTAGGTTATCCGGGTCGGGTAACGCCATCCACAAGGTACCCCTCACTCTCCATGCCAAGGTCTTATTCTCCAACACTCGAAACCACTTTTGTCGAAGAAAGTAGTCCCTATCCATCGTCGGCACACTCTCAAACATGGCTGGAAAGGAAGGAGAAGGCTCGAAATCAGCTAGATTTTGAGCTAGCTGGGTCACTATTGCCCCACCGCTGAGATAATGGTGGGGTGACGGAGACATATGAGCAAGGTTATTGCACATTATCGCTGGAGGACTGTAATAAAACCGTGTCTCCCTCTTGGGGTTCAGATAGGACATCAGAAGCATCACCTTATGTGAGTTAAGCTTACTCACATCACTCCTCCCATACAGCAAGCAGGTCACCATCCTCAAAAATATCTTACAAGTCACATGTTGCACATCATTTATCAGCATGGCACTCACGTTAGTCTCAGCACCCGTCAAGTAGGATAGGTACTCACTCGCTCTGCACTCCTTCGCCACATCTAGATAATGGTCGGCAATGGGCTTCCCAATCCCCAAAGCCTCAGCATCATCCTCCATGGTTAGGTTGAAGTCACTGTTAGCCACCCTAAATTGGCAGGTCTCAGCACCTTCGTCATATGAGAAGGAACTCGTGAATTCTAGCGTGAAGTACTAATAAGAATGTTCTCAAAGATGTGCCTCACATCTACCTCGATCTCCAACTCCTTCAGTATCCCCGTGTCTACACACCTGGTGGCCCGGATGGGGCAAGTCATCAACGATACAAAAACCTCCCGCTGCCTAAATTCAGCAAACTCTATAGCCGAATACTTTCTCACGGGTGGCCGGAACAGTAGAACCCTGACTACTTTGACCCCTCTCAGCCCGGTTCCTCTTGGTTGGTGGTCGGTTGACATTAGCTCTCGTCATGCTGCATTGACATCGATAGACAACGAAGAAAAGGGCTCAAGGATTGTAAACAAAAGAGAATTTTCAATTTTCCTTCAACAACACAAGTGAAGCTTTAAGACGGATTTTTCGCTCAAAATTCTCAAAATCAGTTGCAAAACATCATGGAACTAGCATCCTATGGCCTTTTCTAGCCTTAAAAGAAGATTAGGAGCATCAAAAATTAAATTTCGAGTGAAACCTTGGGAAAATTCGAGTTCAATTGGTACAAGTTTTTGATTTAAAATTTCAGTTTCTAGTATCAAAACAAGAGCTAAAACAAGTTCCATCATCATTTACAACATAAATCTAAGCTTAGAATCATGGCTTTCAAT
>VHZZ01015599.1:7205-21586 GCA_009801015.1 Silene noctiflora
TAAATATTTCCAAAATACATTAATAAACTTTGAAATAACTAATTTAATAAATAACTTTCCGAATAAAACATTATTATCAAACACGGGGTGTTACAGTAAGGCACCTTGGCGTATGGGGGTGTTACACATATTGATAATAATGACACCGAAACTTATTAATTACTAATAATTTATGGATAAATATTAATAAATATGTATTTTGATCTTCAATTTTATGTTTTTTACCACATAAAAAACTATATTTAGTTAGTTTGTAAAATCTTACGATCCTACGATTCGATTCTACATACTCCATTGATCCAAAGTAGAATCCCCATCATGACAACATTGATTGACATAAATCGAGGGGAAATACATTTTATTGATTTTCATGCACCTAGTAATCATTTTCATATATTTAGCAATTTTCATGCACCTAGTACGCATTTTTGTTCATCTAAACCAGTTTTAGTATAACTAATTGTATTTTTGTACGTTAAGTATATATTTTGTTAAAATAATCAATAAACTTTGTTAGTCACACCAAATATTGTGCATGAATAAACTAAACTAATGGTAAATAATTCATCTGTAATACTCCGTAATATTTTTTATTATTATTTTATTTTATTTTATTTAGCGCAACGCGTATAATTTATTGTATGCGTAAGTCGATTCGGGATTGTGTGTGAGACCGACACAACTCGTGTAAAACGAATTGATAGGCCAAGTAATGGGCTTGCTTGATCGAAGTTAAGTTGAGTCAGGAATCACTTGAATTGCGTTTAATGGGTCGGAGTATAAAAACTAAACATTTCACAACACAAATCCTTTTACTCATTTTAACACAAAACAAACAAACAAAAAGAAAAAGAAAAAAAAATAGAGAGAGAGAGAATGGGGAGGCGACGAACGGACAAACGACAAGGGGGCTTGGGCAAGCTTTTTCCGACTTATTTCTTACCTATTTTTCATCCTCGTGATTGTAAGTTTAATCTCAATTCTTTCTAATTCGTTTTAATATAAATTTTATGCGATTTTATGAATTTTGCCTCAAACCCTAATTTGACTGTTAACATATAATTGAGGGATTTTTGTTAAATTAGTGTTTAAACGGTATTTTGATAATTGTATGACGGAATTGGACCAAGGGTGACTCGGAAATAGGTAATATGTCGAGGGTTGTCGTGTTTTGCTGCGTTTGGCCTCGGGTCGTGTGCGTGGGGAAGTCGTGGCCTAGCTGCGCTTGAGCCGAGGTCCCTGATGCTCAGGCGTGGCCTGGCAGCGGCCTGGCTGTGGTCTTGCGTGGCCTGGCCGTGGCCTAGGCTATGCCTAGGGTCACGAGTTGGGTCACGTTGTGTAGTGGTGTCGTGTAAATTATTTTAGTAGCGATATTTACGTAAGATATTATATTAATAGGCACCGAGTTCGTAGAGGAGCACTTTTAGGAGCCTTTGAGCGTTTTGCTCCAGCGGTCTATAGCTGAGGTAGGATTCTATCCTACTTACTTATGTTATTTATTATGTAGCAATGAAAGTTGAATTATTTCAACGAGAATTGCAAGGTATAACGAATTATTATGAATTGTTATATTTTTGAGACCGTCACATGCTGAGCTATTATTTGTTTATGAGCTTTTGTGAATGCTATGGTTACCTTGTATGACGATGTTGGTTGCCTGTGAGGAGACATGATTGTGGGACGACAATGTTAAGTCAGGCCCAACTGCGGTTGCGGTCCTGAGATGAATGTGTGAGCCAGACACGACTGCGATTGTGGTCCTGATGAATTAGTAGGCCTGGCACGTGGAAGTCGAAACGACGTGGTCTAGAAAACGACGCTGTGGTGCCGTGAGGGAATGTGAGGTTTGACAGTGTGTGTGAGAATGATGGTCGTGCGTGTGCACGGGAAGGCAGCAACCATTTACTGTTGTTTGCCTACCTTTCCGACATGACGGTTGTAATTTATTAAGTTAATTATTCGTAATGCTTCTTATATTTGGCATAATCTGACCGTGTTGTGTTTTGTTAATTGTCACCTATTCCGAGGTGG
The DNA here is from genome assembly GCA_009801015.1 of Silene noctiflora. Classification (NCBI taxonomy): domain Eukaryota; kingdom Viridiplantae; phylum Streptophyta; class Magnoliopsida; order Caryophyllales; family Caryophyllaceae; genus Silene; species Silene noctiflora. The sequence goes on from VHZZ01015599.1 coordinate 9,237, forward strand.
CATGTGTTGATCCATTCAATGATTTCCGATTGAATGAGGAGCAGGTAATAAGAAGGTCTAGATGGCTGAGTTAGTTGTGATGTGGCTGTGCATGGATGCTGGGAGGGACGACGAGCTGTTTTGTCTAGTGGTCTCACCTAGTTGGTCTAGTCGAACAGTTTGTTTCAAGTTTGGTTTTAAAACACTTCTTCGTTTTGAGTTGTAATCGCTGGATAAGATTTAACTCTATTCAATAAAGTATTTGGAAGTTTATTTGATATTCATTTGCCTCAGGAAACTGAGATGGTAACGGTCACGTTTAATCGGAAATGTCTTGTTAAGGCTTCTGCTTAAACGGGGGTGTTACATCATCTAAACTTTCAAAACAAGATTTGAGGGTGATTTAGTGGGGATTTTCGCAGTTTTTATTATATTACTGGTTCTCACCAAATTCTGAGATATAGGGTTATTAAAATAAAACTAAGATATAAATATAATTAAATAATAACTTTGAGCGATTGTCCATTTGAATCACTCCTCTCCTATACGACGATCTATAGATAAGACGCTGAATAACAAGACATTTTCGCGTTTTAGGCTTAAACTAAAGCTGACAAACCTGACCCGACCCGAGTGACCCAACCCGAACCGAACAGAACCTGAGCAAACTCGACCCGATAACACCCGAGAATTTTGTGATCCGAAACCGTCCCTACCTGACCCGATGACGACCCATAAACCGACCAGAACCCGATTAAATTGATGACCTAACAATTATTAGGCTTAATATTGATCAAAATGAGAGTGATTTAGTGTTTCGATTGATAAGTTTGGCTTAATAATGAAGTAACTAAACCAAATAATAGTCGGAAAAATAATTTTAATGGAAGAAAATTGAAATAATGCGATAAAATCACTAGACCCGATAGTGACCCGACCCGACCAGGAACATCATTTGACCCGAAATAAGCCGACCCGATAACGACCCAAACCCGACCCAACTGACCCAATTACCACCTCTAGCTTAAACAATGATTTATGGGCCTACGGAAAAGCCTATCTCGTCCACATAAACCCAAATAGTGTTGGGCTGGACCATAACAGAGGACACCACACTTTCCTTGGTACGTATTGCGTATATATTCAAAGAACGAATCTAAGCTCTAAATCCAAGTTCCAATTGTACCCCCATTCAGTTTAGGCTGGTAGCTTTGGAAAAACTTTTGCATTATTTAGTGATTAGCTAAGTAGTGCAAATCCCGTACTAATGTACGGTATTTTAGATTGTAATGCGTATAGATTTTAATAATTAAAGAAATTGTTTGTATTGCATGAGATGGTCTTATACTGTGAGACGGAATCCAATATGTAAAAAGACAACTTGCTTATTTGCCTTAAATGAATAAATTTTTTTAATAAAAATGCTCCATTTGACAGTATAAAACCATCTTACTCCTATAATTTGTGTTCAAAAAAGTCTACTCTATATTTTGTGTAAAAGAAAATTGTATATAATTGAAATTTGTTATAGTACAAGTTTTACATATAAGACATAACAAAAAATCTACTGTTTAAAACCTTAAAAAAAAATATTGTCATTTAATATCATATACATAGTACCAATTTGTCTAACATGTTTTAGACTTTAGTATTGGAAGATCTTAAAAATGATATATTGATAAACCAAGTATGGGCCTAATTCTACATAATAATCTTTATAGAATGTTTAATTAGTGAAGACCCATTCTCTTACTAGAAAATTTGAGCGGGAAAATTTGAAGAGATGACTTATTCTTTAGTTTAAGGGGGGTTTAAAATCACCCTGCAACAATACATCGGATAAATACTGTATAAAACGGTTTTATACAATTTTATCATAAGATATTTGTTAATTTATACAATTAACATTGCCCTCATAAAAATAACTCTCACTACTTATCATTTGGTATAAACTATTTACCATAACGATCATATGTCCATTATATTTACCAAAATGACCATATAACATAATAATATGACTATAACTAATTAACTAAACATAGTATCCAAATTTAATTTAAAAAATTATTTAAGTTTATCATGATAAATAAAAAAATCATTTACTTTCATGATAAATAAAACTTATTTTCATAATCTTTTTTTACAAATTGAAATTATCTATAAAATCTACAGTGATAGTAGCTAATAGATTAGAAAGACTCTTACATAATTACAATGTTGATAGTGTTCTGGCAATTAGAAAGAAAATTCCATATATTTTTTTAAATGCATTTTCTTGTTTTTTTTAAACAATAGTTTATGAAAGTGTATTTATAAAAATGCATGTTTTTGATAAACTTAAAAAAAAAATCACAGGTCTTCATTCAAAAGTCAAAAGTAGATTAATGAATCGACGGATAATTTTCTTAATTTTCTGAAAATAATATTGAAATATTATTGTTCTTCAGGGTTTGTAGATTTTTTTCATAATTTTTATTATTTTGAGGGAATATAAAAAAATTTGAAAAGAAAAAGATTGTTTAGCTTTTTTTTTATGACAACTTTAAGTTAGATGGTCATTTTGGTAATTAGATTTATGAAATGATCATTTTGGAAAATAGTTTGATTTAAACGGTTATTTTGGCAAAAGACCCGAAGGACATCAAGATAGTCTGTGGATGATTTTAGAGAAAGACTCGCGTATTTCTTCCAACAGATAATTGAGTTAAATCATATGAAAGGACTATAATCACATTTTTTTATTAGAGAAATTTATGAGATAGGTTACCTAACTAACTCATCTCAAAACTACTTTATTAGTACCTCTTTATCTATTTGTAGTTTTTTTTTTTTAAAACGTACCTTTTTACTGCAAACTGTAACTACTATTATTATTAAATTAGTTTATAGTATTTGTGTATATAATGTGTATATTACCAATTTTATTATTTTTGGCATTATTTCAACTTCCTAACTCGGCCCCATCTGTGATTTAATCATGGCTACGTCCCTGTATAGAGTCGACATGGTAACGTGTGAGGAGCTAGATACTAATTTATATATATGGAGTTGGTATATATTCCCGTACCACTTTCACATACACATGGTACGTGTGAAAGTAATACATGATGACGCTATCTCATTTCAAGTTAATTAATTAATTGGATAAGGTGGGTTAATTAACATATTTAAGTATTACTCGATAATATTATCTCATTTCCAAACTTAGTCTACTGAATTTATAATTGTTTATAATCAACTTTGTATTTGCCTGTTAATTAACCACCTCATCCCAATTCCCAACTACAACACATCCTTCTATACTTCTATCCCGGCCAACTCCACCATGTTTGTTATTGTTATTGCAAAAAGTCAGTGGGAAGAGACTTGCAGTGTGGTGGGCGTATGTACATGATATTTGGTAGATGAGCCATGAACGTAAATGACAAAAGTAAACGGCTACGGCATCGACCTTTTGTCTTTATGATTTTATTGACTTAGAATTTATGAACCTTGACATAACTTCACTTGACCAATGGTGCCTATACCCTTATTTCAAGTTTTTTTACATTCTTTTTGAGAGAGCACTTATTTGTAGTTCACAAATTTTTATTTATGACGAGCAATATTCGTCACAAGTTTATTACGAATCAAATAAAATCTACCCGGGTAGATAAAGACAAGTCATTATTTAAGACTCCCTTGGTACTCTGATTCTTGTTTTATCTACTCACGTGGGTGATATTTGAAACTTCACAAGGGAGACTCGCGTTTGTAGTTTAAGGAGCTCATGCCTCATTATTATCTGAAATGTGATGAATCAGTCAGTCTTGTATAAGACGGTTGTTAGTGTACAATGGGTTGTTAACCGATCATTATGAGACAAGATATATAATGTTATATATGTAGATTATTGTAAAGACACAATAGTTTTATGTTTTTCTTGTTGTATGTGATCATAATTATTCATTTTTTTTTTTATGGTGAAATGGGATATCTAATAATAAGTTAAGTTACGTTATGTTAATAAGTTACGTTGTATGTCGGTCTAGGCCCGTATGATTTGTTTGGGTGTTTACCCTAAATTCCTATGATGTATAAATACCGAACGAACAATGAATGAAAGGCAGATTTGGTTTCCGTATCTAAGTTGCTAACTAATTATGTCAATTGTAATAAGTTTTTTGTGGAATACCGTACTTTCTTGGTAGCAATTATGACTCGTAAAGAACCTCGTTCCTTCAAAGAGGCTGTCAAGGATGAAGGTTGGCGTTGCGCCATGGATGCTGAAATGAAAGCACTAGATGAAAATGGCACATGGACTTTGGTGTCGCTTCCGTCTGAGAAACAATCACTGGTAGTAAATGGTTGTACAAAATAAAATACAAATCTGATGGAACGGTTGAACGGTTGAAGGCGGGCCTGGTTATATTGGGTAACCATCAGACGGAAGGGGTAGATTATGAAGAGACATTTGCTCCAGTTGCTAAAATGACTAATGTACGTACCTTTCTTGTTGTTGTCGCTGCTAAAAACTGGATTCTGCATCAAATGGATGTACACAATGCTTTCTTACATGGATATCTTAATGAAGAAGTATATATGAAGCTCCCTCCCGGATTTCAGTTTGATATTCCTGGGATGGTCTGTCGGTTACGAAAATCTTTGTATGGTCTTAAACATGCTCTGAGGCGCTGGTTCGCTAAATTGGGTGCTGCTCTAACGAAGTACAGGTTTGTTCAAAGCCTTTCCGACTATTCGTTGTTCACCTATACCCGAGGTACTGTGAAACTAAATGTCCTTGTCTATGTTGATGATTTGATTATCTCAAATGATTCCGCTGCGATGACTATTTTCAAAGATTATCTTAGCTCATGCTTTCACATGAAAGACTTAGGTGTCTTAAAGTACTTCCTTGGGTTAGAAGTTGCCCGGAATGCTGAAGGCATTTTTGTTTGTCAACGGAAATATGCCCTTGATAGTGTCGCTGAGACTGGATGATTAGGTTATAAACCTTGTTCTACGCCATTAGAACAGAACCATCAGCTCGGTTTGTCTACCAGTGCTCCACTGGCTGATGCGGAGTGTTATCGACGACTTGTGGGTCGTCTGGTGTATCTCGTTGTGACTCGTCCTGACTTAGCATATGTCGTGCATATTTTGTCTCAGTATATGCATGCCCCGAGACAGGATCATTGGGAAGCAGCTACTCGTACCGTTCATTATCTTAAAGGCACCGCGGGTCAAGGAATCCTGATGCGCTCTGATGCTAAGTTGTCTCTCACAGGTTGGTGTGACGCTGACTGGGTTGCGTGTCCCCTTACCCGACGCTCTCTCACTGGATGGGTTGTCTTCCTTGATTCGTCTCCGGTGTCCTGGAAAACAAAAAAGCAACCTACTGTCTTTCGTTCGTCGGCAGAAGCTGAGTATCGCTCTCTGGCCGCTATCACCTGTGAACTCAAATGGCTCAAAAGTTTCATACTGTGTATGGGCGTTTCTCTTCCAACGGCCATTCCTCTGTTGTGTGATATTCAATCTGCTTTACACATTGCTAATAATCATGTATTTCATGAACGCACTAAGCACATTGAAGTCGATCTGCATTTTGTTCGTGAAGCTGTGCGCGACGGTCTTATTGCTACATCTTATGCATCTACTGAAAATTAACTGGCTGACGTTCTAACCAAGGCACTTGGCTCGTCTCGTTTTTTGGCATTGATTGACATGTTGGGCATTCTTAATCCGTATGCTCCAACTTGAGGGGGGGGGGGGGGGGGGGGGGGTAAGTTAAGTTACGTTGTATGTCGGTCTAGGCCCGTATGATTTGTTTAGGTGCTTACCCTAGATTCCTATGATGTATAAATACCGAACGGACAATGAATGAAAGGCAGATTTGGTTTTCGTATCTAAAGTTGTAATTCTAGCATCTAAGTTTCAAACTCGATAACTATTCGGCTTATAAATGTGTGGGGGCTAAGAGCATGTACATTGAAGAGTATGTTATCATCCTCTTATTTCTTCCCTTTCCTTCTATTTTTTTGACACATCACCCTCTTTTTCATCCAACTCATTTTCCACTATTTTCATCCTCCTCCTTCTCTTCTTCTATTTTTTTTTCTCACATCAAAGAGGATCCTCTCTACATCCTCTATCATATTTTAATTGTTTTTTCTATTGGAAATCAAATAAAATAATATCCATATGCATTATTTTTATTGGAGTATTGACACAAGGGTCTAAGTTGTACTTCCTCTAAAAATAGAGGAAGTCTTCCTCGATCTTCCTCCTTCAAAGAGGATGCTCAATATTAGCTCCACATTGAAGAGGATATCCTCTTAGCACCCTCTTTCATCTAAGAGGATGGTCAATCCTCTTCAATGTGGATGCTCTAATGACACAGATGGTGAATTTCGGCCTTGGGAATTAGACGAGGCCTTTGACGATAACCAAAGCAGTATCATGATTCATGAATAATACTTGGCATAAGGTAAATATCTCCTGACCTTCATATATATATAAAAAAATATTAAGTTGCAAGGCCATCTACCTTAACTTTAAGGTCTTGTTCTTTTCGGCTTAATTTTAACTTTCATTTAGCTCAATTCAACTCAATTTAGTTTAACTTAGCTCATTTCAGTTCAGCTCAGCTTATTTCAGCTTTACACCTCAACAAACTTTAATTCAGTTCAACTCATTTCAGTTCATAATTTAGCTAAATTCAGTTCAGTTTCGTTTAACCCAAAAAAACAAGGCCTAGTCCCTGGACACCAATGTAGGTATATATGTTTAATCACCCTTTTCTTAAAACTTACATATCTCGCGAAGAGTTAAACAATTAGCCAATAAATTATTTGACAAATTGTATTATGATACCAAATGATCATCCGATGATGATGTATTTAATTAGTTTAAGTTTTGGCCTTGATTGGTATACGTCCGCATGCATGCAACCATCCTTAAAACAATTATACCAGTTCATTTTCTTCTATGAAATCTAATAATTGGATGTTGGATTTTACGTCTATGTTTAAAGTCTTCCAAACGCTGGGACCGCCAACGGCTCTTGAAAATGAATAATACAATAATACAATAATTCCAACATGCCATAATCAATAATTATTTATTGTAAACACATATTATTCTAAGGTCACATAAAGACCATTTTTTTTTTTTTGAAAACTTCGTAACGACTTACTTCATAGATAAACGATCCAAGGCAACAACATCGATCACCAACTGTCCGAGGCCAATCACCTATCCACAATTGTCTACCTAGACTCCTTTGACGAAATATGAACTAATTTATGTGTCACCCTATTAAAACTTCTACTGACAAAGACCAACAATAAATCAAAATCATTACATAAAAATAAATGTTGTTGAAAACTAAGAAAATATTACTCCCCCCTCGGCCCCTGTCGTTGTTGCTTCAGACTCTCAATGACGATTAGATAATCTTGACGTTAATGAATAATAATGAATACTCCGTATTTAACTTTTCTTCAACTTCTTCTATCGAATCATTTTGTTAACCATTTATTAATATAATTAATATGGAACATGGCATGTATAATGTCATCGGGTAGTACAAATGATCAATATCACCTGATAGCACCCTAACGTTATCCATTATAATATACCCTGGATTTTTTGTTATCAAGAATAAAAATTAGAAAATCACGAATAGGACAAGGAGTTCCTTAAGGACGTATATATGTTATTAGTCTAATTCAAATTTGAATTTTAAAATTGGTGGTATTTTTTGTTTGATATGTTGGACATAGTTCAGTGATGGGCAGCTCGTTTGTTGCCTGTTGGTTCATCAATCGTCATCGTCGGTGCCCTTTGTTTAAACAAGAATCGTTAGTTGAGGAAATGCATGTTGTTTTGGGAAGACAACATGTCGGATCGAGATTCATTCTTGTTATTACATGACATACCTATTAATAGTTATCTTTACTTCAAAAAAAAACCTCACAACAAAGTCAAATAGATAACGATCTATTAATAGAGGAAGAGAGAAACAAAAAATCAAGTATATGTATATTCAATTGTCTTAATTCCACGTGAACTGTGTATGCCATTATTTACTGTGGAAAATCTTTCATCTAACTGCTAGATACAATTTGGAAATAACTAAAAAAATAATTTGATGTACAACCTCATTATCCAAAGAATCAAAAAAACGAAAGTAAGGTGTATACAAATCCCTATTCTATAATTTAATACTAGAAATCACTTGACATTATCATGTAATTCATGAGCCTCTATTTACAAATATGAAATTTTTTGTTTATAAAGTAAAAATCTTTGTTCTAACATGTTACTCATTATAATTTATAATGTGTGTGTTTTGGTTGGTTTATGCCCCCCTTCCCATATGGTGACTCGGTCCGTTTCTTAAATTTCTTTCTACAGTAGGATCTGAATGCCCCAAATTCGTAGGCTTAGGTGCTCTTAGCCGGTTTATGTCACTCCGGCGCTTGGGCCGTTCTTGGTTTGGACTTTGGTATGTCCCATTTTCTCGTTTCCCTTCCTTATCGATGCTAGTATTAGGTGAACCGTGTTCACTTGGAGCCGTGTACACAAACGTGCCATTTGGTATGTCGTCAACCAAGTCTAGCAAGGTCGTCAAGGTTTGTACGACAATGGTTATCGTAGGCCGGCTTTTAGGCCTTTGGCTCAGGCATTGGTAGGCCAGTAATGCAGCCTTTTGGGCCCCTATTTCCGAGTATTGACCCTCTAACCTTGGGTCCATTAAACGGCTAAGTCGTCGTGGACTTTGTAGTTGAGGTCTTGCCCAGTCGGCTAGGTTTTGTTCTCTTTGTGGACGAGTTTTATCCATTGATTTCCTTCCCGTAAGGAGCTCCAAAAGTACTACTCCAAAGCTGTAGACATCACTTGCTGTCGTTAAATGACCTACAAAAATACGATCATAAATTTGAATGGATAGATTGCCATATACTATAATATCACATACATACAAAAAAAAAATATATATAAATATATTTATATCCTTATTCATAATATGTGACATTTCTAGATTGAATTAGACGACAACACACAAGCACAAAAATGAAGAAAACACAACTTATTTAGAGGAATACTTTGATGTATTGAACAAGTTACATATTACTTGGTACTATCTTTCCCAATTTGGCTAACAATCATGTTCATACACCCGTCGAATTTAATTAATTTTCGCATATCCTACTTATTACTAATGAAATTAGATAGATAGAATTTAATGTAGTTTATGATGATAAGTAAATTTGTCCTAACATCGACATCGAGTAACTTGAATTGTACAAGTAATCAAATTAACTAAATTGGTTAAAGTAGAGTAAAAACTTATATACAGGATAATCAATACTAATAATAGTAGTAATTAAGAGTTTGTTAATTATTAGTACCTGTCATTATGTATTCAGGAGCTGCATAACCTTGTGTGCCCATAACCCGAGTCGAAACATGTGTGTCATCACCCTCTGGGCCATCTTTTGCTAATCCAAAATCCGACAACTTTGGTGTGAAATCCTTCAATTTTCATTCACATTTTAAATGTTAGAAACATGTTTAATTCTTAATTTTATGCACAAGATTTGATTAATAGGTACTTTCTCTGTGCATTTCATTTATATGTTTGTTCAGAATCTATCTCATATAATTTAAACAAACGTATGAAAATGAAATGAATGAGTAGAGTACTAAAAAAGTGTTAAATGAGGATGACCAGTGTGTAATGTATGTACTTACTGAATCCAGCAAGATGTTAGAAGCTTTGAAATCGCGGTAGATGATCGGTTTTTCTGCTTCATGTAGGAAAGCTAGACCTTTGGCTGCTCCAAGCGCAATCTTAAGTCTTGTTAACCATGGAAGTGAAGCCGAGAATCCTGAGATTATTATGAATATTGTTAGAGTAAAACTAGTAGACATTTTTTTTACCCTCTTTACAAATTATTTACGTTGTGAAGACCATGCATTATATACTCCCTCCTCGTCTTAGTCATTTGTTTGTTTTTTATATTCTTTGTAAGAACTATTTTAGTCAAATATAAACAAATAATTACACCTTATAACAGAAAAAATATAAGATAGTGATAAAAAAAACAGTCGGTGATGAAATCCTAATAGAATCCTTAAAAATTTGATAATAATCTTCACCAAATAATTCATGTTTCTCGATTAATCCAGCTCAAACAATCACACGTCAAAATCATACACCTAAAGTACACCTACGCAAAGACATGTACCAAAATTTGGATACATACATTATCATGAATATTCCCAAGTAAAATTATGCATGACGGATTCTTAAGACGCAATAATTAAAAGGCCTTGAGACGTAACACAAACTCTATACGTACAACATCAATCTTTTACAAAAGTCAATTCACGTATAAAATCGTCTTATAGTAATGATTACGAGAAGTTAAATTGGTTGGTGAACTTACGTCGAAAGAGTTGATTTTCGAGACTACCCCGAGGCAAATACTCGTAAACAAGAACTCGATGTTCATCTTCACAACAATATCCTATCAACTTCACCAAGTGGGCATGCCTTAGCTGTCCAAGCACTAATACTTCTGCCTGCATTTTACAATAATAATAATAATAATAATAATAATAATAATAATTCATTAATCAATTTTAAAATGTAAACAATCAAGAAGAATTATTCCCACCTCAATCATGTAAAGATGTAAAGTTACACCAATCATGCATATAAAACCCAAAATTTATGACATATTATTGGCCTTTTAAAAAGCTACAAATTAATAGTAATATAATATACACATGCATTTTATTTTTATTTTCTTTACGGGTTATCTGATACGTACAGTTTCACAATATTTTATTGTAAAATCGTCCGTTAATGACAAAAACAAGTACACAAACAAACTCGATATCAAATTTTATAAGCGTAATTACGTAAAATAAGAAAGTTGCAAAAATTAATATCATAGACTTACCAACCATTCACGATGACCTTGTGTACCATCAAGGTCAAGAATCTTAACCGCAACAGGCTGAGCCCTAACCCCGGGTCGAACCCGATCATCGATGAACCCTTTATGAACCGGACCGAACCCACCCTCGCCAAGAAAATTGCTGGAAGAGAAATTTTGAGTGATCAACCGAAGCTCATTAAGGTTAAACGAATGAAGATTTGTACCCGCTAGTGAATTAGATAGATCCTCATTAAACGTAAGCGATTTCGGATCGCTCAAATCTCCGACTAGAAACCTTTGGAAACCTATTGGACTCATGGGTTGATTTGAAACCCGTTTACCTGGAATATCCGGGTCATCCAATATACCACAACATGGCCATAATGATCTCCATGACATTTTCTTATTATCGACCGTCATTTCGTAAATAAATTTAATGTTTATTCTTTGTAAATTAGCTTAAAAATAATGAGAAATGAGAGTAATTTAGAGAGGGAAGGAGAAGAGAGGATTTTGTGTTAAGGAGTTGAGAAAAAGAAAGGGTAGAGATGACTTTTAAAAGAGGAGGGAAGTTAAGGGTAGTCACACCTTCAATTATTGTAATAAAGTAATTAAATAAATGCTATTGTGATTTTCTCAATTTTAATTGGTGGAAAATGTGAGAAAATAATATATTATTTTTTTTGGAGATTTTGTTGATTAATAATAGAGGAGTTGGAGGATTTTTTTGTATCTAGTAAAAGGGATGGAAATGATATGGGAATTGGGATGGGATAAGGCAAATAATATGTAAGGGAGCTCTTAAGTCTACGTATTTGGTTAAAAAGAGATTATGACTTATTGCTAGTTGATACATCCATCTCTTGACTTTTTGTTTTTTAAATTTTTAACAAGCTTTTGACTTTGATTTTTTTGAGGGTTTTGCTAATTTGAAACTCTCTCGTGTTATGCATTCTAACTTGTCCAAAAAGTTTTAGATACACATTTACTTGAAATGGTATCAGAGCGCGTCATATTTGAAGTGTTCATGTAACTGTAGACTTTCTTATATCTGGTGCTTGATAATAATATGCCACTTTTAGAAGTGGTATGGTGAATTTGAACCCGTGATTTTTCAATCGCATGACTCTGATACCATTTCAAGAAATCATCTCAATCAAAAACTTAAGCTGATAGTTGGAATCCCAAGATTGATTTTGTTAGAATATGGATAATTGATATCCATAATATCGTGTGATTTGGTATGATAGCTAATTGATATGTAATTATGTATCATATCTCTTTTGTATCTTTTTAGAGATAGGTTGTTATTTAGTTACCTTATTATTAGTAGTTTATATATTGTTTCCTATTTAGTAGGAAGATGATAGGTGTATATAATTGTGCATTGTACGATGGTGTTGAATCAATGAGAAATTACTTTCATTCTCTTTTCCAGTT
>VHZZ01015599.1:25291-36987 GCA_009801015.1 Silene noctiflora
AGATGATAGGTGTATATAATTGTGCATTGTACGATGGTGTTGAATCAATGAGAAATTACTTTCATTCTCTTTTCCAGTTTCTCATATTTCTCAGATTTTATACTCTAACAATCTTAATTAAAGCTGAACAAAATTTAAGCCATGCACTTGCTGTTACGTAGCCATGTAGCTAGGGTTATAAATGAGATGAATTAACTTGCATGTGTTCCTTAAGCTCAAAATATCAGTTCAGTCAAAGCGTAGTTGTTTTGATAAGTTTAGAATAGTAGCATATCCCTCTTAATCTTAAAACGGGTCAAATACTATCATGTGACAAAAAGAAAGTTCATACTTCACAGAGAGTAGTAAAATAATTGTACTATCTAGTAATGTGGGGTAGTATTTAACACGTTTTATCCTTTAAAAGGATATATCCGTTTTAAGATAGACCAATTGTATAACGATAATTAGTGAGTAAATCCATCTGTAACAAGAGCTACACTAAGATTAGCAAGGGAGTTGAAAAGTGGAATTGAGAAGACGTTAAAAATAAAGTGAAAAGAAGAAAAGAGACGTCAAACAGGTTGACATGTACTCCCTACCAGAGTTGAAAGACACAACTTGATTTTAATAATCTAAATAAAATGGCGTAATTTAATTTTGTAGTCTTCTTATAATCTGAACGAATCAAAATTAAAAAAATATAACACGGTTTGGGTGGCCGAAGAGAAAGGCCAGGTCAGTCAGAGGGTAAAATTGGAATGTCTGACTGAGTTTTGATGTTGTTGATGTTGGTAGGTTGTGTATCATTGTCTTCTTTTTTTGCTTCTAGAGTTCTAGAACTATTTAATTTGTCTTGTTTTATTTGGATATGTTATTGTGGTTGCGTAATTTGGCTGTGTTATTAAATTTGCTACAATATTATATTCACAATAAAAATACTTTATAATTGGATTTTAGTTTTATAAAAATGATGATCGGCCCAAGGGGATACTCCATTTTGTAATTGGATTTTTATTTATTTTATTAACTTTTTTTGATGATTGAGGATTGTCCTATCCATTTGTGCAGAGTTAGGGCATGAAAAAAGGAAACTATCACAATCCCCATTTGGTCAACGCATAGTTTAGATTAGTAGGTAGGGAGTAGTAAATTTTGTAAGAATGCAAGTAATTCGGAAAATAGAAGATTAAAAGATGTTAGGATGAGTCAGGCTGATCTAGGTATTACATCCAATAATGGAAGTATTCTACTGCGTAATTTTAGAGGTATTCATTCATTTTCATTCATGGTTGGAACGGAACGCCGGCCTATCAATTGAGTCAAATATTTTGGATAAACTAGCGTATCTAATTACAACTACCATGCCATACTTTCTTTATGGAATCTTGCCAAACTTCACAACAATTACTTATATTTTCTTCTAAATTAATACGTTTATTATCTAATCTACTCAATCCCTCTCATTTTCCTGCTTGACTATTATTTACATCATTTTTACAAATCTTATCATTGCTTTATAATATCTTTAGATTACCACCCAAACTCTTCAAACTCAATCAATCAATACTATATATATATATTCTTAAAACCAACACACTTCTATGTAATTAAATAGATTTTATACAAATTAATTATAATATATAGTTTTAATCGATAGCGTTGTGTGATAAACCTAAACAAGGTATTTCAATGTAAATATTATATAGTTTGGTTGGAGTATAAATTTAGGAAATGTCAAAATATGGTGATTTTATTTCAAATAAACATGGTATTAATTAGTATAAAGAATGTTAATTATTTAACATAAACAAATATAATACGGAGTATAAGTATATTATATTTGGTTGAAGTATAAATTTAGAGAATATTAAAATATGGTGATTTTCCTTAAAATAAACATGTATCACCTATGTTATTAATTAGTATCATCAGATAATTATACAATTATTTAACATACACAAATATAATATAAGTATGTTATATTTTGGAAATTATTAAAAGGTAAATAAATCAAGCTAGATTTCGAGAAGATATAATATTCTATAATTATTTCGATTTGATTTACTTCATATATGTAATATATTTGTATAAATATAACCTTTTACAATTGTATGACTAAATAGTAAAAATAATTATGTTAGTAGTTAAAATTATTGTACAAACAATGGATATAATAATATGTTAGTAATCACCCATTTGAATAGTCAAAGTAACTATATATAGTTATCAATATTCATGCCGCAGTAGTAATAATGAATGTAATAAAAGTAACAATACTAAAAACAAAAGAAAGCATATATGAACATTTAGCTAACTAATTGATTTAAGTAAAATATTAATAGCGGAGTAGTAAATTTGTCTCATAATTTTAAGATATGACATAGAAAAATATATTAAAGATAAATTTATGAGTTATGCAACTTAATAGTTTTATTTAATTGAAAATAACTTTCAATGATAAATAGAGGTAACCCGTAAGTAGCAGAGTAGGCGAGCACCAATACTAGTCTAATATAATTATATAAACAAGTATGGGAGTATGGGATTATGTGAGAGCCAGTGGTGAAGGGGAGGACTAGCAACAAACTCTGAGGATTAGTTCATCAAATCTATCTCATAACAGAAAATAAAAATATTAACTTCTCTTTGAAATATAAGTGAAAACGACGCATATGTGTGTTAGGTGAAGACTGTGCTGGCGTAACAGGCTGAGTCCGTTAATTCTTTTTTGTATGCATCAAAATGGGGTGGAGTTGTTCGTTGCTTGGTCTTCTTATCAAGTATATATATGACGTATCTTCTAATTGTCAGCTGGATTATATGAAAACTACTCCTCATTACCATTTTTCAAATGTCGATATTAAAATTGCCCTTAAAATTTTCTGTTTACAACTGTCCCGGAAAAAAAAAAAAAAAAAAGAGATCATTTCTACCAAATCTGTGCAAGATCGTCTCTTGGGAGATTGTTGGGAAATATGGTTATCATGAGAGCCTATGTTTTTTCTTGATTAAGCAGATAAAGCATTTTCTTGCCAGAACCTTGAAGCAATCATAGGACGATAATCACCACAGGGGCATATAGTCGGGCTTGAGTCGAGTGGTCGACATCACAACCTAACTTGATTGTTACAAGTAGAAATCTAGTGGATTGCTTTCCCTCTCCCGTCACATCGTTCTTGATGGGAGTATAAGAAGTACGTAAAATAAAAGAGGAAGGAGATAGTTGCTAGCTAATGTCTCAACAAAAATAACATCACAGAACACCTCTTTCTGTTTTATTCACAACACGAGCAATACGAGCACAAAACTGAGACTAAAATTAAACATAGTCGAGCTTTAACGTACCTTCTCAAATACTCTTCCTTCAAACTTGACACTAAAGTGGGGTAACATATTTGGTTTCATTGAGAAATAGACAGCCGAAAACAGTATTGAAGAAATCACCGCCTTTGAGTACTCCTCCTTTGCCAAACAATGACTCCGAGTTGTATTTACATGCCCGCGTACAGTCTGGGCAATAAGTCACCTGTAGACAAGCAAAGACCATTATACTCCGATGAACCTCGCAAGCATGATCACATATATTCTAAGCTAACAAAGTAATTATCTTTTTCATGAACCTTGCCTAAACAGTGCCACTTAGAAATGTCAAAATGAGAGATGTAGGATCTTTGGAATTGACCGGCTTTTGCTAAGACATGCTATATTCAATCGGTTTTCTATGTCAAAGTCCCATATTACCAAAATGCGAGATCAACCCCATTCAACTAAACATTTGTGTTGTTACAAAGTCAAAAGACTTCAATCAACATTTCTAATTCCTAGTGCTGCATAGTGCATATCTTCAGTAGCAGGACCGAGACGCATCAAACAAGACATCTATTAAAGTTGATCAAATGGGACAGGCTGCCTGGCTACACCCTTTATTAGACCCGAAAAATGCTCACCCAGTCAGAAAAAGCCTGATATTTTATTAGGCTGGGTATTTGCCTAGCTTTTGGCCCAATCTGAATTCTACAATATCAGGATTTTTGAGCATGACATACCTCCAGTAGCTTAGGACAGAGAGACGCATCGAGCATGACATCTACACCATAAATAGCCCTGGATTTCGGACTGTGCATCTCAGGATGGACTGCAATTGCCGCCTCGAACACGGATTTAATCATGCCTTGGATTCTCTCGTGAATACCTTGCCATTTTACTGCAATAATTAGATCAGAATATAATATGTTAGCCAACCCAAATAATTCTAGGGCTTGACATTATATTGTTGTTGTTGCACCACGCTTGGCTTAATAATGAAAAAGATAACTGTAAAAATGGGAAACCACAGGACTATGATAAGTGACAAAAGTGAAGCTAAGAAGCCACAAACCTTGGTGTTCCTGCTCAAACTCTCTCACGAACTCTGGTGTTTGCATATGATTAAGTGTTCCGCGGTAGTTCTGCAAGGGTGACGACGCTGTCAATACTAGTTCCCGGGGAAATGAAAAAGGACGGACTACGGAGAGATGTAGGAGTTGTTATGATCTATGTTACTCCGACTCATCATATAACCTCAGTTCCGTGACACTTGACAATCGGGCATGGGTATAACACATGGATATTTAAGTTTAAACCAAAAACAAGAATCTCTTCCTAAAAATAGTTGGCCCTACACTTGGATATACATCAGATACTTTAAAAACGAGCCTGAGTCACATATACAATTCTTGGCGTGGGGTAAAAGAGACTACTATGTTCCACATATTCTAGTAATAGGAGCATGAAATTACCATAACAGTGAAATGGGTCTCATACTCGTACAAACTCCGCTTATCAAGTGAGTATGGATTATTTGCCAACCTTGCCTGGAAGAAGTAAGAAGAAGATAAGACTGTGTTGAATAACATATTGCAAATGAAAAAAAAGAGCATTATACTAAGAAGCATACCCAAAAGACATCACAAAGGAAGATTTCCAAAGGTTTCATACTGCGCACAAGAACAATGTAGCGAAGATCGAACTTTTTTCCCCGGAACAAAGCAGGATGCTCAATGTACTTTTGGCATATTTTTGGACCAGTCTCCATGAGACGAATTATAGCAGTTAAATTATTGGTGATTGACGTATCTATAGTGCGTGCCATATTCCAAGGTTTCAAAATCCATAGGTTATCGAGTGCCTCCCTTTCACGTACGTAGTAATCTCCAATAAGCTCAGCCAAATGCCTTTCTAAATCATAAGTGGGCTGCAACCACTCGGGGGCACCATGTGCCTGACATAAAAAAACAAACCAATTAAGCAAAAATTATAAACAAGATTACAAGCTATGTTACTTTGAACCTCCGCTTGGCTGTGTGCAGCATATCCAACAATTTGACATATAGACATGAAACATTTTCACAAAATAGGCATGTCTAACACTCCGACACCGTGTCACACACTACTCACACCCGACGGTAGTAGCCAAGTTGAAGCAACATAGATTACAAGTTCCTTTTAGAGATTACAAAGCCTAAATGCCTAATAAACCAGAGAACTTGAGTAGACAGGTCAACTGGCCCTCAACAAGAGTAACATTGAGCTCGTAAATTCCAGGGATTAACCAATACCTTTTGAATGGTATCAGCCAAATGATGTTTCATCACAAGACATGCTTCAACAGGAAATTGATTTATGTATTGGTCATCTGTTATTCCGACAGCCTTTTTTGTTTCCTCATCCACCTGCATGCAAGTCCATATGATATCTGCTTCCTTTGGATCACTTGCTGCACGATCAAAGTAATAATTTTTAGGAACAAAAAACAGTGGAATATCAGCATGACATACATTAGGAAATAGTAGGAAAATTTTCATTTAGTGCAGAGACAAAAACATAGGGACAAACATATATAAGACAGCCGAAGTGGAAGTAAAATGTTAGTCATTGGTAAATGTAGATAACATTCTTTATGGTGTCCCCTTGAACTTTAGACTTATATTAAAATTATAGATGTTAATGTTTTTCAACAAGGAGAAAAAGCGCAAAAAATTTGTTTGAAGGCGTCTTCCGATCCTATGTCACTACACGTGTGTGATGGATCTGCCGTTACATGAGTAAGCATTCAGGTGCCCACTAAGCTGAAAATGGATCAGCAACATTGGTTGAAGTGTTGAACACAACCGAAATGATCGACAAATTACTTGTAAGCTTTGAGTCTCATTAAATTGACTAGTGGTAGCCAGAAAATTAGTAAAATCAGGAAAGCGAACAACAACATTGTTACCCTACTTCAAGGGCTCCGGCAAATGGTGGAATAGAGGGAAGGTTTGGATGTAGGCATCTTTACCCTTATCTTCTCAACATGAGGTTGTTTAAAAATGAATGGAGTTATTAACAAAGATTGTGTCGAGAATCCTATCAAACAATAGCTACTTCGCAGTAAAAAGAATGGCAACCATATTATTGAGCATAATCCACAGCTAAAAGAACTTTGGCTCCATTGAGATAGAAACAATACTACGAAAGTATTTCCACATCAGTATTACTGGGTGAAGTTTTTCCGCATGAACAATAATTAAAAGTTGCATTCAAAACTCAACAGGAGAATCGAAGAAACAGCACTAACTGATTGCAAATTCAGGGCGAGTTAAGAACTCCTCCACTTGAGGTATATCTGTATAGACACGTAAAGGATTCTGATGATGAAGCGCGAATGGAGGGCTTAATGATTCCATCAAAGGAGCAGCGAAGCACTTTGACTGCAACTTCTGAAGACGTCTCTCATATGCCTGGATATTAGAGGGGAAGTTATAGGTGATCTGACACTCCGACGGCAATTACTAAATTATTGATCTACTTAGAATACTTACTTTGATAAAGTAATTCTTTGGTGTATGAAACCACGCAGTCAATCTGGAGGATCGTTGCTTGTTCTCTCCCACACCAAACAAGAAGTCACGAGTGCACTCATCTCCATTATGCATGTCTTGGGTTGGCCACAATATGGTGTAGCTGAAGTTTGAAGCAGAAAAAATGTAATAAATGGAAAAGAGTAGTTCTGGGGTGAGACTTCATTAGCGTATAAGACCTCACCATTTCCACAACCATAACCCACATATATCTCTCAAGCCCCCTCTTTTCTAGTTACGGGGTATTACTCTTTTATTTTTCCCTCCACACAAGTCACAACCCACCCCAACCCCAAGCCACCCTTAAATCACCCTAATACCACCAACCCCCATCTAACCCAATCCCTAGTCCCTAAACCCCCTTTAATCATGCACTGATGCCCCCCTCCTCTCATCGACCAGTAGACCACTATAGCCCATAGATAATCTCAAGAGAAACAAATAACAGCTAGGAGCTTACCTGATAGCAGATGATAGATTCCCATCACGCATGTACAGAAAAGGGGCTACCCGAAAATTGGGCTCATCACTATGTCGCAAAGCAGAACCTAGTTCATCCATCACATACCTAGAGATAATTGATGAGCACAAATATTGTCATTGTTAGCAACAGATGCTGTACTTCCAGTCTTCCAGTCTGGGTTGATGTAATGTTTTCTAAAATTACATTATGAGATTCAGATATCTATTTACGAAGATACAGGAGATTAACTTCTACTAAAGAATCACCGGACAAATTTATCTCCTTTGAAGCAACTATACTTAACAAAATAACAAGATGGAATGGGCTGCCAATTCTCAAATTTGAAGAGGTTATTCTCTATTGGTTCTTACGGAGTATAATTTTGGCTTTGACTGCACCTAGATGGCTAGATCCCTTTACTGGACTGCCTTTATAGAGATTCAGTAGACTATTTAAGGAAACGAAATAAAAAATGCCAATAAGAAGAAGTATCTACCAAACAGAGGTTTCATCGATCTTTTCCTCATCTGCAAGTCTGTAAGTCATCAGATATAACCACATAGCATTGAGAACACGGTCTGCAAGTGAATCACCAGAGTTCCATTCAGGAAGACGTGGTTGAACAACTGCATCAACCACATGCTTCTCAGTCTCTAATATCTTTGGCGCTTTGACACCGTTAAGTAAAAATAGGTTAGGAAGGTATTCAAGAATCTCCACTGCACTTTCTCCAAGTGGACCAGGGATATCAAGCTGCAAATAAATTTTTTCTTAGTCAAGATTAGTAACTGGCAAATAAAAAATTTGGCTGAGACAAATCAGCAGGTATATTACCTCTAGAGAGGTCAGTGAAGGAAATCTCTTCAAAATTTCCAATAACTCATGAGAAGAATTTTCCTCTAATGGATTTCCACGCAGACTTAAAGATGTAAGATATGGGAATTCAACTGTAGAAAATGCCTGAACACGAAGCAAAAATTCATCGATAAAGACACCAACAGTTGTGCAGCAAGAATATCACCATCAACCTCAGGGTAAATTAAAAAAAAAAAAAGGATAAATCAAAAGAGGACAAAATGAATGAAAGATGGAGTATTATACAACCTTATTGTTCAAATTGTGAATTTGTCTATCAGAAAGGTCAAGAGAAGTCACATTCTGAAATTGATGATCACCTTCAACCCCGGGATTATCCTTACAATATATTTCACCACAAAATCCCAGTGCCCATTCGCCATAATTACGTGTAAAATGTGAATTGAAGATCTCTAACTTTGGAAATGCTTGAAGAGCTGCATCTTCTACATAACTTGAGCTGGACAATCAAATCTCAGTTTAACTCAACTAGTGGCATCAGAATTAAATCAACTAGTGGCATTAGGAATGAACTTTCAAACTTCAATGACCAAGAGTACAAAGATAATTAAGCTCACCAGTTCTTTAGACAAGGGTTATCAGTTAACCAAAGGGCACGTAAATGTTTTAGTTTTGCAATCTCTTCCAAAATGGTTTCCATCTTGTTGATCTTGTTTCCGAGTAGGCTAAGAGCAACTAAATTCTGGAAAACAAAAAGGGTGAATAAGAATTTACAGATCACATTGACAGTCAATCAGCAGATACTAAGCAATGACGTGATAGAACAAACCGGACATCTAGTAGGTAAAGCTAACTCGCAAAGCTTGTCATCATCTAAATCAAGCTCTTCAAGCTCTAACCACTTCAGCTCATCATTATTGGACTCTTTCACCCTGGATATTTCATTTTCCAGTATTTCTTCTACAGACACTTTTGCATTATCATCATTTACATTGCTAGCTATGCCTTCATCCTGTTCACCTTGGTCGATGTCAACGCACATCAATGATGTCATTCTCTCAGTCAAACCCGGCACTTCCTCGAGCTGCAATAACACACAGCAAAAATGAATGACAAGTTCCACGGATCTAATGAATGCTGTCTTTATTAGAAACAACAGTCCTAATAATTATACAACTTACATAGACAGACCACGTATTTGCATGAGTTGAAATGTTATGAATTAGTCCATGCCATTTTTATTGTCCTCATTTAACTTTGGTGGTGACCGATATTTTTTTTATAGTGTCAAGTTTCAGAAAATGATAATATGAAGATATTTGCTTACATTGTCTATGTACTTATAATTGGGGAAACTTGAACATACAATTGTTATAGACTTCAGAAAGTGACAAATATGAAAACGTTTGTTCTGAACTTCTGATAAATCACACTTCAACTTTACATTCTATATGTATTTATATTCAAAGAAAGTAGGTCAACGTTGACAGGTTGACCACCAAAATCTAACAGCGACAATAATTTTGGAATGGAGGTAGTATTTCTTAGAAGCATAACACCCTCGGTCATTTTATGATGCAAGGTTGCAGCCACGAGCTTCATGGATTTTTACTTTTGCCAAATTCTGATTTTGTAAATGCCACCTGAACCACAGTGTATGTCCTAAGATTCTTAAAAGTCCTTTAATCCATAATTACATGGCCCATAATTACATAAAATAAAATAAAAATAAAATCATTAATCTCATCAAGCCTCTACTTGCTACTTAAGCTTGAGAGTTTCAATGCAACTGACATAATAAGAGATAGCTAGGAGATAGTATGTTCAAAACGTAGGATCAAAATCAGAAGTCACTTAGAAAAAGTTTTGAATCCTAAAAGCAATTTTAGGTCCTCCCTTAACAGATATACTAGGAGTTATTTTACGCTTCCCATCATCTAACTTATTCGTATCCTACCAATTTACTACTAAACTCCAAAAACTATTCAATTTTACATTTAGCAACAATATTGGCATGAACCCAAATACCCAATACAATGACACACAAAAGTGCTTCAATCATCAGAAAACTCCACATGCAATTTGTTTCCTCCCAATTCCATGAAACTCATCTACAGAGTAAAATGTTACTTAGTTGAGGCTCAATTGGTGGTTTAATACCTTAATACACTCCTCTTGCACGGATATCCTTTGAGCTTCAAGAGTGGATAATCCACAAATTCACCCGACCTTGTCCTAAAATTCCACTTATGAGAACATAAGTCGGATTGAACACGATACCTCTTGGTCATTAAGACTATAATACTAACATCTCAACCAAAAACCTGGGTGGATGGTTAAGACTCAATCAATGGTTTACAACTTAAAAAAACTACTCCCTCGGTCTCAATTATTTGTTTACTATATAATAAAAATACCGATGAAAAATAAAAAAGCAAACAAATGATTGGGACGGGGGAGAGTAATAGAACAATATAAACACAATCCAGCTTCCACAATGTTGGGATAGCAACCCAAGTCCCACATTGGAAAAATAGTATGTCTTCTTTGTAAGAGCCCACCCCACCACCACCACCACCACCCCCCAAACACACACACACACACACCCCTTTTGGAAAGGAGCCCAAAAATAAATCAGTTTGGGCTTCGCCAAAGCGGACAATATCATACTAATGTCATGGAGTAGTGGCGGCAGTCCCAACACACAATTCCACACAAAGCAACAAAGAACTACAATCATCAAAATTTAGATTAATACATGCATAAACAGAAACCAAACCAATTTCTATCTGCTCAATCTAAACAAAGCACTGCCAACCAAATTAAAAATGGAGAAAAACATATAGCATAAAAGCAAAGAAATATTGAAAGAAGAATACATGTTTCGGAGCATCAGAAAGCCTGAAAGTCCACGCATGATCAACAAGGAAGACATTAGAATGCTTAGCCATGAAATCGGATGTAAAAAGAAGGCGTCTTTGAAGACCATTTTCACAAGGATCAATGAGGAAGGAATCTCCAGCATCAAATGTTTCAGAAGAGAGCTTCCGAAAGAGTTGAGGGTATAGAGACTCAGGTAAACCAGTCGCTGTTAGAAGGATGCCATGAACTTTCAAGAAATCTTCATAGTTTTCTATGCTCACCATTTTTGAAGGGTTTTTTTTTGTGTGTGTTATGGCACTAAGCCGGCGCTGTGAGAGTGTGATGGAAAGGGAGGCATGTTAGAAAAGTGTGGGCATCGGTGCAAGACCGGAATAAATTGAATCAGACTGAAGATCGAAACTTTAAGTCAGCGGGTTCTAACCAAACTCGTTTGTACTCGAGATTAGCTCGGAATTTTTGGGTTTGGCCTAAAAAAAAAAAAATTGATAATCGGGATTGAATTGACAATATATAATTTTCTTTTGTTTTCTTATTTCCTAAATTTAACTAATAATCTTTATAATATGATTATTAAATACTAACTAGTTTTGTGACCCGTGAAATTCACGGAATGTTTGTTTTGAGTGTGATGTTTTTAGTAATTGGAATTTTATAAAATATCAAACCATATAGTT
>VHZZ01015610.1:20393-32380 GCA_009801015.1 Silene noctiflora
ATTAAATATAAGTCTTATAAGCATTTGTGGGACAAATGTCGAAAATCGAAACGGACTGTTTTAGGTCCAAGTGGACCGACACATGCATAGTTTGGAAAGCCCGCTATGTCATGTATTATAAGTCCAATTCTTTACATTTTATTGCCTATAAAAGGGCACATATTCACACACATAAGAGTTAGAAAATTTGAGAAAATAAACCTCATTTTACTACCCTTTGGCCGGTTGATTTAGAAAGAAAAGGAAGAAAAAAAAACCTTCATCATCTTCATCAAAACTTGTTCAAAAGTTGATCAAAACCTCATCATAATTCACAAATATAATATACACCAATTAATATTATTAGAGTAATAATATTAGTAGTATTATACTAACCATCTACAAACTTTATCTAGTTAATAAATTTGTAGTAATTTGGGATAGTCTTGGGTGCATTCCAAAGGAGGACTTCTAGTTGAAGTCTTAGAGGATCATCCACTACATTAGCTCAAGAACAACATCAAGGTAGGTGACCTTGAGTTGTGCCCAAATTGCCTTAAACACAATGTAATAGTTTTCATCTTAAGATGGTTTAAACCATCTCATTATAGTTTATTTTTGCATGCATGTGTTGTTAGATCACATAAAGTAAAATTAATGTAATTTCATATTATATTAGAATGTCTAATATGTGGTCTAAACTAACAGTATTCTACAAGAAATTCAACAATATTACCTAGTTAGTAAATTGTAGGATATTTGGGCTAATTTTGGGTGCAACCAGGAGAAGATTTCCTACTATGGAAATTAAAATATTGGAGTATCATCCTACTACAATAGCTCAAGATCAACAAAGGAAGGAGTCCTTTGTTGTGCCCATTTTTCCACCATCATTGTAAGGAAATTGTTTCTTATATATTTTTAAGCCATCTTATAATCATGCATGTAACTAGATCCTTAAAAACTAAATTGACAAGTAATTTGGTAACTAATTAGAGGTGTCTAATTAGGGGTCTAGTACCTTCAAATAGTTCATACGCCAACCAACCTACCTTCGTTGGCACACTTTCCTCATACTCTCATTACATAACCAATTGTCATTACTACTTACACTCAACGATAACGCTAGTAAATCCAAAGCATACATACGACATCAAAGTCAAAGAGCGGGACTATTGTCCCTTATACTAACACATGCCAACTACTTCTAAAGCATACTACAAACATCGATCTAGTCATTGAACTTCCACACTTCACTACACATCTCATGAAAATCACATCACATAAAAGTCTATCAACAATCACAACACGTATGCAATCATATATAATTTTCCATACTTTTAACCACCCACGTAGTGACCAATCAAGATAATAGGAACAAGTTTTGACATGAGGGTGTCTACTCATCCAAAACTGATCTCCCTTTGTACTCAAGTTGGGTTCCTTTTATTAGACATCTAAATTCCTTTTAGTTCATTGGTTCACGTTCCAAAATCCTCGCTCTGCTACCACTTTGTAACACCCCATTATTACCCGGCTGAGATAATCGAGAGATGTCACCATCTCGGTTTCCCGAGGCAGTGAAATCAGAATTACGAATAAGAAACATTTAATATAAATGACAAGTTTAGTGGATACATACATGATTAATGAATAACAAAATTGAACTATACTTTATATAACTCATCTACCAACTATGTCATCTATGTGACTCGACTCCAAAGCCTGGAACTCGTTCCGTCTCCCGCGTAATAACAAACAAAACATATAAACAACTGCTCCACATATGATCGGAAATATCATATGGATCGACACAGGCCACCCCGGAAATAGGTGACAATATACACATCCAACACATGGTCAATTTCGATAATATATACATTCATACAAAGATAGTAGACATGATTATGAAATGCAAGATGCATGTAATATGACAAGTCTCCAACCATCACAACTCCGCAACCAACACTTCAATACCCGGGACACACCTACGGTACCCACAACCCGGTGACGGCACCGCAGCACCACCCACCAAAATAGCCGGACCGTAGCCCGTAAAAAGGTACTCGAGACACACTAGTGATACCGAGCCCGGGCGCTCACCGGACCCCTGTCAGACGACGTATCTCAACCACACGTGTCCCTCCATAACTCAAGCTATTAATGTTCACATCCCTCTTGGAGTAGGAAGCTCCAAGAGGCGACCCGAGCATAAGACAGTCTCTCAACCGCCTTACGTCTCTATAACAACAATTATCACCTCCACAACTCTTTCAACAACACCAACATGCATAATGAACATATATGTACGGCATGAAATACGATATGCCTAAGACATGATTCCTCATGATACCAACTTCTCAAACATGCTATGAATACAAAACTTCTTCAATCATTCCGAATCTCGAGTTGTCACAAACCAACATAGTGTTATAATGTATTTTCGACACACACATGAATCTCATTGTTGTTCTCAATTACCAAGGTGAATGCAATACAATCCTATCATGGATTCTAAGTGAAAAATACATACAAACACACATTTACATTATAAAAATAGAGTAGGATTAACCAACCTTTTAGCAATCTCCATAAGCTACTCGAATCCGACACAATCCCGTCTCATGAAACCGTCCCATCCTATACAAACCATGTAACAACTATCACAATACATCCTACACTATTATAAAATAAAATACCCCTTATTTTTAACCACTAATTACCCATATAACACATACTAATCATTAATTAATTACCCATAGAAAAACCTCCAAAAGTTAGGGTTCATAAGAAATAAAAAGGGTAGATCTGAACTTACTTGGTGAAAGAAGAATGAATAAGGTGAAAAATCCTCTAATCCAAGCCTGAATCCCATGGGAAGGTGTTTGTAAGGGTTTTAGAAAGAAAGAAGATGATTTGGAGATATAAGGAGGAATAATGAAACGAATTAGGATAAGTTCCTAAAATTCGGTTTTATCGGGTATTTTAGAGTTGTACTCGGTCAAGTGTTGTGTCTACTCGGCCGAGTGTCGCACACTCAGTCGAGTACCATCGAACTCGGCCGAGTGCCAACCACACGTTCCACTGAAGGCTCTACTCGGTCCACTATAGCTTTACTAGGTCTAGTCTATGTCCTACTTGGTCTAGTGTACGACTATACTTTACTCCCGAGTAGTCCCTTATCAAGTCTGATAGTCCTCTCACGCATCCCGAGATTCTCGTACGGCTCCCACAATATCCGGGTATTACACTTATACATCTCATTATAATATGTCTCAATAAGCCCAAAACATAGTCTTTTCCTTCCACAATAATGGGATCGTCATGGATAAAAGGTTGGTATCTTAAATGAAATGGAAGAACATTCAAAGGAGTTTCTTAGAGGCACAAAGATGAAGAATATTCACCTTTATCGGTTGAGCATTCAAGTACAATGGGAGAAGATAGTCCGTTGTTTTCTTTGCAAGTCGTGGGAATTTCTTTCGTGGGAGAGTGATTGAAGGACCTTCTTTACTAACCAATTCACGGATCTATTGTCTTCATTTCTCTTCACCCAATAGTAATGGTAGGCAAGCGTAGACAAGTTCATACATGTTTCCCTCTTAACTGGCTTATAAGAGTTGAATTTGTTGAAATTGGGGTCAAAGAATTTTGCAAGCCTAGTCACTAGTCCTCCATTAACAATGTAAGCCATATTTTCCTTTCCTGTAAGCAATACCATCTATCGTTCTAACAAGACCTTCACAATATCGTATTGAAGCTTAATGGAATTTTGTGTTTTCAAGCGGGACTCTAGGTAAGCCATATCATACTTCGTGAAGGTGCAAGATTCCTTCCTATCTATCAATGTATTCGATACAAGGCGGTGCTAAAATCTAATGCCCGGGTGACGAACATACAAATATGAACAAGCCTTATAGATGGTGAACTCTCGACACGAAATAGCCTTCCAAGTAGGCTTCACATCAAATTTAAGCCATTTTACACAAGATTGAATGGAATTTCAATGCCAAAAATCTCGACAAACCCGTGTTTCTCTAGCTTACGGGATGTGTTAGCAAGGCAAAACTCCAAGAATTTTCTATCCTCAAATCTAGTCATCCTGAAGAAACTAATAAACTCAAGGGTATGCCTTATAAGTATACTCATGCATATAAAAAAGAGTTCCCAAATTCATGGATTCAAAGAAGGTTCTTATGTCTTCCTTAATTCCAAGGTGGTCTAATGTATCATGGAAAAGGAATTTGGTAGATATACCTTTCTTATCACGTAAAGAGGCAAAGGATTTCTTATGATGTTCATCAAGAAAGATTACCGCCGGAAATTCTTCATGGGGCTTGATTGTTGGATTTTCGAGAGCCGTCACCTCCTCAATTTGCCTCGCTTTCGGTTGTGCTACCACAATGACCTTGGATGCCAATGTCTTCTCAATATTAGTTAAATAGAA
The DNA here is from genome assembly GCA_009801015.1 of Silene noctiflora. Lineage (NCBI taxonomy): Eukaryota > Viridiplantae > Streptophyta > Magnoliopsida > Caryophyllales > Caryophyllaceae > Silene > Silene noctiflora. The sequence continues at coordinate 24,820 of VHZZ01015610.1, forward strand.
GCACTTGAACCCTTGGTATTACCCTTTGTTCTTGCCATTGCTAACAAGCTTCTTCAAACTTTGACAAATTTGTACCAAAAAACCTTCTGGATGCTTGATAATGCTTCTTTAACTAATAACTCAAGCTTGCAATAAAACCCAATTGAAAACTCCCAAATTTCAAAAATTGATAACCCTAGTTGATGGGTGATTCAAATTTTGGGTGATTTGGTAATTTGAAGGCTAAAAGTTGGTAATGGAGTTATTTAATTGTGTCAAAGATGATTTTGGAACAAATTTGCGGAGATTTAGTTGAGTTTTGAGTGATTTAGGGTATGGGTGATGGGTGTTTTTGTGTGAGACGTTTGGCGCGTAGAAAATAGTTGAAGAAATAAAGGAAGGAGGACAACCCGTTTAAAAATAGAGCTGAGTGAACAAGGAGCTTGCCTGGGCTCTCCTGTTGCTAGGGCAGGTTCTCGGGCAGGACCTGATGTTGCCTTCTCAGTTCGCTCGGGTTCTTCAGTAGCTCGGGTGGGTTTTTAGCTGCTCGGGCAAGTTCTCCTGCTATCCGGGCGAGTTCCTGGGCAGTGTTTTGCCCGGGCTCCTTCGCAATGTATAACCCGCCCATCTTGCTTAAGGGAAGCTCGACTTCCTCGTGTTATACCTCAAACTCCTTCTTTGATTGTGGGGCAATACTTATGCAAGCGATTAGACATCCCCATACTTCATTCCTACTCCGTTTACACACATAAAACACAATAAGCAACTCACCATTTCTTTTTTCTCATATAAAATATGAAACATAACTAAATACAGTGCAATAAAGCTTAATAAAATGCCAAGTTAGGAGGCTATAATATTTACAAATGATGGTTTAGGGAGGACTCCACCAAACTCCTTTCCTTTAAAGCTCATCAACGAGATAAATCTAAGACGTTGTTGATGTTGCTCAACGTCCCAAAGAAGATGTCAAAAGCTTGCTCACACTTGTCATAACAATCCTAAGAAGACTTCGGTGGATCATGGTTATTTTGAGCTTGAAATCCCATATCATGGAAGCTTGGATTGGGATTAATGTAGCTTTCATTAAAGTTGAATGACATCGCATTTCCAATATAACGTTGAACAACCCTTCAAACTCGTCACGCCAAAGGTCATTGACTTCTTCGGTTTTGTCACTCATAGAGTTTCTTTTATTGCCAAAAGTAGCAATCATGTCTTTCATGAAATCAATTGGGCCTCCAAGGTCCCTTTCTTCTCTTTCACAACCCAGCTTGTCCAAGGTTGCATCCTTATTGTTGAGCTTGTCAAAAGTGCCTAACTCCTCATAGAGAGAAATCTCTATTTCATCTATCTCTTGTCTCCAATTTAGAGCTTCTACCTTGTCTTTAACAATGAAAGCCTTATCTTTTGAAAGGAGACAAAAAGAGGTATTAACTTTAGCATTTACATCATTAAGGTCATGATTAATCATGAAGCATGGCTCCTCAAGGTTGGGGGCTTTTATTACTTTGACAAGATTGAAAGTTATATTCTCATCACCTACTTCCAATGTCAACATTCCGTTCTTCACGTAAATTACCGCATCGGCGATATGCAAGAATGGTCTTCCTAAGATGATTGGGATATAAGTGTCTTCCGCCATGTCGACGATAACATAGTCAACGGGAATGAAAAATTTTCCAACTCGTACCAGTACATCTTCCAAGATTCCTAGAGGTTTCTTTGTAGAGTGCTCCATCATTTGAAGTGCCATACTTGTGCAGATTAGCTTTCCCATTCGAAGCTTTGTCCAAACCGAATAAGGCATCACGCTTACACTTGCTCCTATGTCACATAGTGCTTTTTTAAATCTTGTATCGCCAATTATGTAAGGGATAGATAAACTCCTGTGATCTTATAGCTTTGGAGGCGAGGTACCTTGTAAGAGAGCACTAGAAGCATCGGTGAAACTAATTGTTTCCATTTGTCTAATAGACCTCTTCTTTGAGAGAATGTCTTTCATGTACTTTGCATAAGCCAGAACATGGGAAATCAACTCGGTGAATGGGATAGAGACTTCCAAATATTTCACAATTCCATAAATTTCCAAAGTTGCTTATCCATCTTCAGCTTCACTTGTCTTCTTGGAAATAGTAGCTTAATGACAATAGGCTCTTCCTCAATTCTTTTCCTTCTTTCTTCTTTCTTATTTTTCTTCATTGGTTCACCCTCGTCATTGTTGACATCCACCATTCCTTCTCCATTTTTCCTTGTAGTATCACCCTCACTACTTTTCAAGCTTTTGTCATCTGTTTTGCTTCTTTCCTCAACAATAACCTCTTCACTTGACACCATAGGGCTATTATATTGGGTACCACTTCTTAAATGGATATCATTGGCCGTTTCATTTCTTGCGAGTGGATAACCTTGAGGAGGTAATTTTCCCTTTTGCCTTTGTGAGATAGATAAGGCAATTTGAGATAATTGAGTCTCCATCATTTTATTGTGGGCTAGGATGTTGTTGTTGATTGTAATGTCTTTTGCTTGGCTATCTTTTTGAATTTGAGAAAAGAGATCTTGTTAATTCTTTTGCATTTGTAGGACCACTTTTTGCACATCAAAAGAATCATTGGGTTGGTTGTATGAAGGTTGTTTTTGATTGTAGAAAGGTTTTTGAATGAGATTTCTCATTGGAGGTGGGATGTATGTTGGTTGAGGGTTTGAACATTTTGGCTTTTGTGTGAGATGTTGGGATGAAACTTGGTGTTTTCATTGTAAAATTTTGAGTGTAGGGTGCCATTGCGATATGCTTGGAAAGCATTCACTTCTCCCTCTACACTCATGTTGATCATGTCCGAAAGTTCCGCAACTCTCACAAATTCCACTTGGAATAGATGGTGTCATTTACATGGCATTAACTTGATGAACCGTTTGTTGCTTTGTTGGGGATGAAGCTCTCTTCAATTCTTGTGGCTTCTTTGAACTTCAAGTTCATGGTATCCATGTGAGAGCTTAATAAAGCACCAAATTCGGCACTAAGTTGTGTGATGGAATCCACCTCATGACATCCTCCTCTACTAGCCTTTCGAGGTCGACTATATTGAGAACTATGAGCCGCCATCTCTTTAATTTTTGCCCATGTTTGATTGTCATCTACTTCGGTAAACATGTCATTTGACCTCATGTTCAAAATATTTCTTGAATCCTCATATTGTCCATTCCAAAATTGCTGAATAAGAAACCATTCACTAAGTCCATGGTGAGGACAAGATCGGAAAATTCCCTTGAAGCACTCCCAAGCCTCATATAATGATTCCTCATCTCTTTGCTTAAATCCGGTGATTTGAGCTCTAAGCATATTAGTCTTCTTCGGTGGGTAGTATTTTTTGTAGAAAGTTACAGAAAGTTTGTTCTATGAATCAATGCCAAGAGTAGTTTTGTTAAAACTCTTAAGCCATTTCCTTATGGATCCTATTAAGGAGAAAGGAAATAATACCCTAACGTATTTGATCTTGAGTCACACCCGTTTGAGAGATAGTTTCACAAAAATCACAAAAGGCCTCCATATGGAGGTGTGGATCTTCACTCGGCGTACCCCCAAATTGGCTCCTCTCAACCAATTGGATAAAAGCATATTTTGCTATGAAGTTTCCCGTCAAATGGACGGGTGTGGGAGTACCATTTGGTAGGTCTTCTTCGGTTGGTACATAATGTGATGAGAATTTTGGCATGATTGGTTGATTTCGTGGGTGGTGTAGGGGGTTTGTGGGTTATTTCGTGGTTCCCTTGAAAATGGATTATCAAACTCAATACCAACATCAATTAAACCTCTATCACTCAAAGAAATTGGTTCCTCCATGGTTTATTTGGACCTAATTCTTCTAATGTTTCTCAACGTTCTTTCAATCTCCGGATCAGTTAGAAATGGGTTACTACGATGTGATCTCCTAAACATGCAACAAACAACACTAAGGAAACAACTTATCACTACCTTAAGGAACTAGGTTCCCCAAGGTCAAAACAAAGTTACTATGGAAAGCACAAGCAAATTAAAGAAAAACAAATTACACCGTCCCGGTAACGGTGCCATTTTGATGATCTGTCGTTTAACCACCAAACAATATTTGTAACTCAACAAACAACTTAACAAATAGTAAGTAGAGGTCGAACCCAAAGGACGGTTAAGTTATGCTTTACTTGCAACAAAGTGAGTGCTTAAAATAGTAATAAGGGTGTCACAATTGATTTGAGTGATAAGGTGAATAGAACAACTACAACTAAAAACAACAAATTTAAACAAATGAAAGTAGGTATGTAAAACGGGGATGTAAACAATATAGAAAAAAGAACTAGGGTGTCACGAGATCATAGGGGTGATATTGAAACTTTCGGTCTTACAATCTATAGGTTAAGTCGGGTTAGCTTCTGGCCTACACCCGGTCACCCTTCTAGCATAGTGCATGGTCTGACATCTCCTAAAACTTTCGGTCATGTAGGAGGTGTTGAATGGGTAGAGAATCATGAAAGGAGGTCTGGTATATCCTAAAACTTTCATCAAACATAACATGTGCACTAAAACTAGAACTATAACAACATGTTTAATCAACCAAGAAAGACTCATTAAAGCATGGATCTACCCTTTAATCAATCCCCTAATCCCCCATTAACCCTAGTTAGGAAACTACTCACTCCTTATCATGAAGTTCAAGAAATTAAGGTTGTCAATCATCAAACTAAGAGAAGACATAATGAACAAAGTGAAGTAATTAACAAGGATTAACAAGAAATTAATTAAGAGTAGAGAACTGTACCAACTTAAAGGATATTAAAAAATAATAATGAAGATTAAAATAGAAGAGACCCTTTGATGAATGAAGAATTGTCACCTTCTTCAATTACAACCCAAGAATCCTTCAATTACAAGCTAGATCTAAGATTGATTGTGAAAATATTAAAGTACAATTATGGAAACATTAAGCTAACTAAATATAATGAGGCTACTTATTTCTCTAATGGTCTCCCCCCTTTCCTAATGGGAAATTGAGGGTATTTATAATAATACAAGGTTTAGGGGCTAATTAGGTTGAGCCAAATGACCTAAACGAGCCTTTGATAGAGTGCCCCGCCCGACCTCTACAACGCTCGCCCGGGTCTGGATGAATTTGGATGATCCTTGCTTGAGAACTTTCCTGGGCTTGGTTGGTGCTTGCTCGGGTTCTCTCTATGCTCGCCCGGGTTTGGCTTGTGCTCGCCAAGGCTCTACTGCAGCCTTGCTTCCTCTTGAAATTGCTGCCCCATGTGTCGTGGGGATCAACCTAGACCGTGGGGCTTGCTCCTCTTTAGCTCTAATCCTTGCTATAGGTTTTCGGTCTTCATCTCCTCTTCATGTTTCGTCATTCATACCTTCAATTTTAGCTTCTTAATGCTTCGGTTAAGCTTGGTTTCCGCTCATTTTACTTCCTTTCCTACAAATAGGCAAGAAGCCTATAGTAAAGCAAATAGGAAGCTAAAGACGCTGAAATGACCCTAATAAGTATAATTAAGCATGTTAAATGGGGTTCATTATGGGGTCAAAAGTGCATTTTTCGTAGCCACATCAGCCGAGAAAGAAGACGTTTGCAAAGCTTCCCAAAACAGCCTCCGAGGCTAGATTATTTTATAATTGAGTTTTAAATCGAATATTTGATTTGAATAAACCACATGCAATGGAAACCGAAGGGGATGATGGTAGTTCGAAGGTTATTGGTGAAGTTGATGATGATGGTAGTTCTATGGTTGTTAGTGAAGTTGATGATGATGGTACTCCTGTTTTCGAGAAAGGAAATGATGTTGATATTGGTAACAAAGATGGAATGGAAGAAGAGGAGGATATTGGTGAGAAAGAATGAGATACTGAGAAGGAAGGAGAGAAAAATCATATGAAGATGCAACCGAGAAAAAAGGAGAGAAAGAGGAAAAAGAAGTGAGAGAAAAATCCGAAGAAAAGAGTGGAAAAATTGAAAGTGAAAAATCAAAGAGTGAGAAGAAAGAAAAGAGTGAAATATCAAAATAAATTGAGAGTGGAATAGAAATTCAGGATGAGAAACAAAAGAGCGATGATGAGGTGTTGAGTAAAATGGTTCAAAATAGACGAAGGAAGGGAAAAGGGAAGATGGTGACTAATGAAGAAGATGAAGCCAAAATGGAAGTTGATGAAAACGGGTTGAATGCTGTCTTTGGTGATGAATATTTGTTCAAAAAGAACAATGAAACCGTGTCAAAACCGAAACCCAAAACCCGATGAATGCAAACTTGATCATGATTAAGAGAAAAATCAAAGAAGTGGAGGAAATTGAGCTCTATCAGGATGAAATGGTTGATGAAGTCGATGTGAATTTAAAAGGTGTCTTGATTGCTATTGAGCTATAATTGGACGTGAATAAGAGCAAGGCACTTGAGATTTTACGGGCTCACAACTTTCATGCGGCTATATTCGATTGTTGCAAGCATGTGATCCGAGGTACCTTTCAATCTAGTTGACGTTATGATCTCGATTAGTATGACTCTTCACCTGCTTTTAAGTTTTTCAAAGATGCGATTTATGCCCAACATTGGGAAAATTATCTTAATTAGTACGGGTGAGTCTATATTGCCGAGTTGGTACAATTATATACCACAGTTAAAGTGGATATTGATTCCGACTCACTCACCACCATTACTAATCAAAAATCTTTATGTATTAGGGTTGAAAGTGTTGGTAGGATGATTGAGGTTCCAACAACCGGGTTGTCTAAATTTTCTAAGGGTGGATGGCCTACTATTTACGGGATTACATCTCTTACCGTGACCAAATTCTTGTGTCCAAGTGCTACTTCTTGCAATGTTGTCACGTCTCGACAACTTAACATTAATCAAAGGTTCTTATTTAATCTCATTTCTCGAACCATGATACCTTGTGATGGAAGCCATGGAAAATATTCCGTCTTGGACATGTGGTTGATCTATCATTTAGCTAACCATTTGCAAATTAACCTGCCCATTATAATGTTCTTTCATATCGATCATGTTGCCAAGTTAGTTGAGAAGTAAAAGGTTGATAGTGCTACGGTTTTAGCTTATGGAATGTGATTGTCTTTAAACTTTGTGAAGATGGAAATTAATGACTCGACAAATTTTGGGGTTGATAACCTATGTGATTCAATGACTTCGGGTATGTTCTCGAGTATGTTCTTGCAAGTCAAGAACGATAAGCTTGCTCGTAGATGGCCGGTTGGTAAGGCAATAATGTTGGATTTACATCGCTTTATTCCGCTTTTATTGCATATCTCAACAAAAATATGAAGGAGATGATTTGTCTTCAACATGCTCAAATAGATGAGATTGTCGGTTTGAAATTGAAAGTAGTTGAATTGCGTGAAGAGCTCACGGAGGTCAAGGGTCAAAATGATGAACTTGTGGAAATGGTTCGTGGTCTAGTGGAACAAGGCGAGTCCGAGGAGGGTGATGACGATGCCTAAATCTGCTTGATTGACTAGACCATTTTATACATGTTTATATCCCCTATTTTAGCTCGGTTTTCATGCTTATTTCGCTATTATTAGTGTTTAGTTGAGCTAATCCC
>VHZZ01015615.1:26307-37262 GCA_009801015.1 Silene noctiflora
ATGACAGTAATGTCAAACTCTAGTCAGCCAATCATTACTGATAAATGTGGACCAGTTGACCAAATAGCTGAATTATCCCTGTACGTATTCTTATTKTGAGATTTACTAATGTGATCGCATTATTGTTGAGGACACTACTCCAACACATATATATAACTTAGATGTACTATTTAAATAATTCAAAATTCTCTTTACTGCAATCATATGTGATTCTTTAGAGCACGATTGAAACCGAGCACAAACACATACACTAAACATGATATCTGGTCTACTTGCAGATTAATAGAAAAGTGAGAAAATCATACCTTGATACTTTGTTTCATCAACAGACTTACCATTTTCATCTTTGGTTAACTTTTTATCGGTGACTATTGGAGTGGCCATAGAATGGGAATTTTCTATACCGAATTTTCTTATTAGCTCTTTGATGTATTTTTATTGGTGGATCATAATTCCTTCTTATGTTTGTGGGGTTTGGATACCTAGGAAAAACTTGAGCTCACCCGTCATGCTTATCTCAAATTCCGAGGTAATTAGATCTGAAAAATATACACACAACTTGTTATTAGTTGATCCAAAGATAATATCAACAACATATATTTGGACTACTAGTAAATCAGAACCCTCTATCTTTAGAAATAGGGTTTTGTCGACAAATCCTTTTTTAAAGTCACTTTCAAGTAAGAATTTGAATAATATGTTGTACCAAGCCCAAGGTGCTTGTTTCAAACAATATAATGATTTGTCTAATTTAAAAACATTGTTTTGAAATTTGTTATCTAAGAAACAAGGGGGTTGTTCTACAAAGACTTCTTTTTGTAAATATTCATTAAGGAATGCAGTTTTAACATCCATCTGATGTAGTTTAAGTCTTTTGTGAGCGCCAAAAGCTATCAGTAATCTTATAGCTTCAAGTTGAGCAACAGGAGCGAAGGTCTCATCATAGTCAATTCCTTTTTGTTGATTGTATCCTTGAACAACCAATCATGCTTTGTTTCGTACAATAAGTCCTGCATCATCCAACTTTTACTAAACACCCATCGTGTGCCAATCACAATTTGATCTTTTGGTCTGGGAACTAAGTGTTAAACTTTGTTCTTTTCAAACTGTTGCAGCTCTTCTTGCATGTCAATTATTCAATCTGGTTCTGCAAGAGCTTCTTTAACATTGGTAGGTTCAATGGTTGAGAGAAAGAGTAAAACGAACAAAAATTGTTTAGGGATCTCCGGGTTTGGACTCCTTTCTTATAAAATCTGAGAATGTTATCCATTGGATATGAATATTTGTATTTACACTATTTAGAAACTTGAGGCATACTATCATCGTTTGAACTTGAGTTACTTCCTTCAAACGATTGTGAATTAAGAGTTGTTCCCCCTGAATTCAATCATGGGGTTATAGTAGAATTAGGCATAACTCTTTATATTTCAAGTTCATCATTTGTACCCTCAATTTCTTGATCTTCCTCATCCAGTTCTGGGGGATCGTCTCTAGAAAGACGAAGATTTGGTTCATCCAAATTTTCTTCCTCATCCTGTAGAGGCTAATTAAAAACATTATTCTCATCGACGATTACATGCACACTTTCTTCAATGCATAATTTGTTGTTATTAAACACTTTATATGCCTTGCTATTATCAGAATATCCAATAAAAATAGCCTCATCACTCCTAGGGTCAAATTTGCTTAACCTATTCTTATCATTGTTATGAACAAAGCACTTACTTACAAAACAACGTAGATGGGATATTTGGTTTATGAACTCTAAGGAGTTCATAAGGAGTTTTCTTTACAATAGGTCAAATCATAGAACAGTTATGGATGTAGCATGAAGTACTAATTGCTTCAGCCTAGAAATTTCGAGGAAAACCACTACATAAAAGCATGGTACGAGCCATATCCTCTAATGTTATATTGATACGTTCAACTACACCGTTTTGCTGTGGAGTTCGTGGTGCATAAATGTTATGTCGTACACCATGAACTCTACACTATTCTATAAAAGCATGATTATCGAATTCAGTGCCATGATCCGTACGAATAGAGACAAGATTAGACTTAAGTTTGTTTTGGACGATTTTCATAAGACATTCAAACTCATCGAAAGCCTCATCTTTAGAGTGTAAGAATATGGGGCATGCATACCTCGAGTAGTCATCAACTAAGACAAAAATATACCTGGATCCGCCTCGACTTCTTACCTTTATTGGTCTACATAGATCCATATGAATGAGTTCTAAGGCATTATTCGAGCTTACCAATCTTTTGTATTTGAAACATGATCTTTCATGTTTGCAGCGAGCACAATGTCACATAACTTCTCCTGATCAAACTTGATCTTAGGCAAACCTTCCACCAAGTTTATTCAATATTGGAGATCTTATGTGACCAAACCTTTTGTGTGATAAACATGGATCATCCAAGGTTTCTTTCATGCACGAGAGAGATTTAGTATGAATAGCATTTAAGTCGACCAGATATACATTCCTTTTATGATGGCCTTCAAGAATAACGTTACTAGTTCCCTCAATTATATTGCAACAAATATCAGAATGAAAACAACTTTATTTCCTTTGTCGTATAACTGAGATATAATGAGTAAGTTATGGTTGATACCACTTACCAGATACACATCATTTATTGCATAAGAGGAGGATAAACCAATCATACGAACCCCAATTACCTTTCCTTTCTTGTTATCACCAAAAGTGATTTTACCTCCATCAAAGGGTTTGAGTAAAAGAAACAAATTCTCATCTCCAGTCATGTGCCTTGAACATCCATTATTAAGGTACCATAAGTTGTTTTCTTTCACTATAAAACATGCATGATAATTCAAAGACAGTTTTTAGGTACCCAAGCTAGGTTCAGTCCTTTATGGTTAGTCATTCTAAACACAATATCCTTTCTCACCCAAACTTGACGCACTATTTTCCTTTTGTAGTATTGGTAAGGTTTTCTAGGAGCACCCTTGATTCATATAACTCTTTAGGTCTTTCTGATTGAGGTCCTTTGTATTGGTGTTTGCTATATTGAGATTGCTTAGGGGGTTAATTCCTTTTGGGTTCATTAGCTTTCTTAGCATAATCAAATGTCATGTCATAGAACCAACGAAAGTCATTGTTCCTTTCTTCAACAAGATCTAGTTCACTCGATGAAGCAACATCATATTCTATAGTTATAACAAAAGTTTTAACAAACTTCATTCCTTTATTAAAGTCTTGCATGTGTTTGACACAATTTTTAAGAATGTGTCCCGTATGACCATAGTAGTTGCAAATCAAGTATTCAGGTAAGTCAGCGTATTTTATTTTCCTAATCCTGTTTTCATATTGTTTTCGGATTGCTCAGTTAGAAAGTTTAGGACATTAGTGCTCCCTTCCCACTTATCATGAACCTTTCTAGCATGCACGGGGAGTTCATTTAATGATTCGATTTCTTTTTGACATGATGAGTGATCGAGTTTATTGATCTTATTGAAGTTGTCACGAATGTCCTGATATCTTTTGTTTAGAATAAACACAACTTCCTTGTGTTGTTTCATAGTATTGGAACAAAAGAGTTTTTTATTCTTTAGCTTCCTCATTTAGAGAATCAATTTCCTTCTTGTTGTAGCCTCGGATTTCATAAGTTCATTGGCCTTCCTCAATTCTAAGGTTATCACTTCATTAGCTATAACCTTGGCTTGAAGATGTTTAATGTTGAGTTTTAGCTCTGAGGTTACAGCTTCATTAGCTATAACTTTAAACTCAAGAGCTCATTTATCAGCTTTAGCAGATTCTAAAGTTGTGGTTGTATAAGCTGTAACTCTATATTTAAATTTTTTTGCTTTGGCCTTAAAAAGTTGATTCTCTTCCGCAATATCATGAATATGTTCTTTCAAATCTTTCAACTCAAGACTTTGTTCGTGACATTTATCAAAAGTATGTTCAAAATAATCTATCAAAGCACTTTAAAACAATGTTTTAACTTGTTTCTTAAGTTGAATAAAACTGATGATAAGTTGCATTTTACCCCGCATTATTTCCCTATTCCGAATCGATTTCGTGTCCTTAATAGTATAAAAGCTCATTAATTTCACTAATTTGTAATAATTAGTCATTTTAATTGCATTTAGTGATAAGTCGGTTAATATTACTATTATCGTCGTTATTACTGCTTTTACTCGTGTCTTGATTAATCTAGGTGAAACGAAGTCGGAGAAATGGGGTGATTTGGAAGATGGACCGAGAAGAGAAGGCAAAAAGAGCTGAATAAGGGCTCCAGCCGATCCCCTGACCGGCAGCCGGCCATCCGGCTGGGACTCTGTTTCCCTTAGCCAAATTTCAAGACTCGTGCAATTTAGCCTTCTGGAGTGCTCCCAGCCTGTGGGGGCACCGACAGCCTGCCCACCGGCTGCAGATAACTGCTGAGGAAAGAAATGTTGAAGACGTGTTCCCAGCCGGTAGGCAGGCAGCCAGCCAGCCGGCTGGGTCAACTTTCCTATACTTATAATTATTTTTGATGACGAGTTGAGGAGCCTTCTGGAGTGCTTGCAGCCGGTGGTGGCACCGACATCCTGCCAACCGGCTGCACCTACCTGATGATGATTTTGGAGCTGAAGACTCCCAGCCGGTTCACCTGACCGACAGTCGGTCGGGCGGCTGGGAGCACCTGGACGCATTTTCAGGCCTCTTCCATTTTAGGCCCAATTTTGGGTGAGCCTATAAATATCCATCTCCTAATTGTAATAAGACAAAACCCTAGATTTCAGTTTTCATTCTATTTTTATGAAACTTTCCCTAATCTTTCCTTAATAAAAGCCTTAATTACCTTGTTATTTAGCTAGATTTCAATAGTTTACATTTGAATTTTGGGATTGTAATTGAAGATATTCAAGGATTTCTTCTTTATATATTCAAAGACTCAATSTTTCATTGTGTTGGTATAAATTTCATTCTCTCCTTTAGTTTTGTTTTCATTTGTTTACATTTGTCTTTCATTTGTTTACATTTGTTGCTTTGCTTTTATTTCCCTTGTTGTCTCCATCTAGTTTGTTGTATTTCCTTATGCATAGAAGGTGTTTGTTGAAATGTTTATGAGAAAGTTTGTTCCTTTTTAGTTAAAGAATCCATCTTTAAGCTTTACTAGTAATTGTTATAGCTTAATTAGTGAATCCTCATCATCGTTTGTTGTTTGCTTTAGTATTTAGTAATTTCTCATCTTTAAACATGTTTAATTGTCAAGGCTTAACCTTTATTACTTGTTTTATGTATATCAATATGAGTAGTGAGTATTTCCCTTACTAGGGTGTGATTAGGCCCGACATGAGTAGTTAAAATGTTTGATTCCAATTAAATTGTTTGTCATGGGGGAAAATTAGTGGGGTTGCTTTGGGAATTTATTTGGTTTTGTCTTGATTGGGAGTTTGGTTAGTTGAGTACCCTTGTCCACCAATGGGAATTGGTTAGGTGCTTAGTTGACCACCCTTTTACTTTCCTTGCCAATCTAGGTTGAACCCGAGAGGGAGAACCTTGAAAGGGTGCCCAATGGGAACCGGGTTGACTTTCACCTTTGGGAAAAGGGTTAGGAGACCCGAGAATCTATCGTGAGCTTTTCACCTTGACCTTCGCGAAAGGGGAGCGAAAATGGGCCCGTTTTAGCGATCCTTGAACCTTGAGTCGGGGAAATCGAGTCATGAGCCCGGGAGGGAGTTGAGTCTATGTCACTAGTATCTTAATATGAGTCCGTGAGGAAGTTATTAAGCGACTTATAGGCGTTTTCCCCCATAATCCAYCCCTTGATAATAAATTGATGGAATTAACGTSTTRACTATGAATTGTTAATGGTCTAATCATGCCCTAGGCTCTTTATCATTTGAATTCAACTAATCTATTTGCTTGCTATTAGTTTGTTTTAATTAGTTCGTTCAATTTCTCATTTAGTTTAGTTTATTAGTTCAAAAATCAAATCCTTATATCTTGCCGACTAAGCTTGATTATCTTCTAGAATCGTCTAGTATTTCATTGTTCCTTGTGGATTCGACACCTAAAGTGCTACAAAAACACCGCGCACTTGCGGTAATAAAACTTCACATCAACTGACCTCTTCGTCTTCGTCTTCTGAGTCTGATTCACCTAGTAGACAAAATTCTAATCTCAAATCCTTACTTTCATCATCACTGTCTCATATTACATCAAGGCTAATGTTGCTTAAGCATATATTGGCGACCTCCTCATCTTTAGAGTATTCATCATCTTCTGTATCGAGGTAGTGCCTTCAGATGACACGACTAGAATTTTCTTTGGTCCATTTTAAATTATCTTGCAGCACTCCCAACCGTGTCCTTTGATATAGTGTGTCATCATGTTTTTCCAAAGACTATAATTTTTCCCATCGAAGATGGAACATTTGAGATGTTTGGAATCCATTTCACATAAGGCAGCGGAAAACAAAAATATAAATAGATTTGTCTCTATGCGGTTAGGAAGTCAAGAGACGAGGCTCTGATACCAGTTAAAGAGTCTATTGATCAGAAATACTCAAGCGGGGGGGGGGGGGGGGGGGGGGGGGGGGGGGGGGGGGGGGGGTGAATTGAGTATACAAAATTAAGCCCCCTTTTTCGATTATCCGTTTATAGCGTGATATATTAATTAATTACTTAAAGTCTATTGGTTAAAATTTAACTAATTGACTAATTATAAATCGCAACGAAAACAAAAAGATGCAAATATACGAGGTATTTTGAAGTGGTTTTGTTTCACAAGTCGAAACCTACGTTCACTATTCTCGATTAATAATTTTAGTACCATACTACGGATTACAAAATTATCAACCCTACTTGTACAACTAACTATAGTTGTAACTCACTTGAGTACGTTAATAATCGACTATCTTAAATAAATAAGAAAGTGTTTGATTGTTCTTTCGATGTTCACACAATTGAACGTATAAGAAACTGTAATACCCGCCCTATTAGGACCCTTGACTACCGTTGACTGACCCTAGTGCTTGCTGAGTCGTGGTTAGTCCTTCGTTGTTAGTGTTGTAAAATGGTAACTCGATCTAGCGGAGGTCACTCGATCGAGTAGCCCCGTTTCTCGATCGAGTAGGGTGCACTCGGTCGAGTAGCTTGTGTCCAGCGATAAAATATATATCGCGATATCAGAAAACCCGAATCATTTCCTTTTTCATTTTCTAAACCTAGAAGGCGTCGTCTCGCCTTTCTTCTCCTGTCCTCACCCTTTCGAGGAGCTGGGGAAGATGAGTAGCCTTGCGGGACGGGAACATGCGTCGGGAAGCGGCCTCGTCACCGGGATGCTGATATAGGTATGTACTATTGTTGTCGTGATCATCATCCCTAGTAGTTAGTCATATGTGTAGTTATAGTGATGGATGTCGTAATGTTTAGTATAGGATGTCGATGGTTAATTGTTGCTGTGAGGCTGCGTGCGGAATCGCTACGGTTTGCTAGAGGTAGGGTTTCCCTACTCAGTACTGTTTTGTTTTTTGGCATCAATTGTATTGTGATTATATTCATGTATGTATGGATGTGTGGTTGTATATGATTGTGTGGTGGATGTGGTGATCGGTGTGTGTTGCGAGGTGCGTCCTCGGTTGAGTGGAGTCACTTGCGGGAGTGGCTTTACGCCCTTGATTCGTCCTCCGTGGAACCCGTCACGGAAGGGGATGTGCACATTTAGGAATAGGGTTTTCGCTCGTTGCGATGAGCGGGGCTTAGGTGAGTGCGGTTGCGGTCCCCCACTGGCAGGGCTACACACCTTGGTGTGTAGTCGGTGATGTGATGTGGGTAATGTGGCGTGGGAAGAGATGGGATGGTGTGATGCTTGTATGTTATTGTCACCGTTGTTGTATGTTTTTATAGTACTTACCTTGTGTGGTGTTTTCTTGTTGTTTTCTTTGTTTTGTGTCTGCCGTGATCCGTATGGTGAGCAGTCAATCTCGACAGGTTGTCCTTGGAGTCTTGTTGGGTGTCGGAGGGACGAGTAGCTACGAGTCACGACGGTTTAGACATATAGATGATAGTATAACGAGTTGTATTTTTCTTCTTTCGTTTTATCTTGTAATCACTTGTAATTACATTAAATGTTCTGTTATCGACTTTTGATCATTACTTGCCTCGGGTAACCGAGATGGTAATGCCCTTATCTGTTGAGGAAGGTCTTAATCAGGCTCCTTGGTAGATGGGAGTGTTACAAAAAAAAATCGGAGCACCGTTATCTTATAATGATAATTAGAAATAATTGCAGTTTAAAATAGCACATGACCTTTTAAAAACAAAGAAAATTGCAAAATGGTTTTCGAAAGAATATAATTTGCAAAATAAAATTAAGCTCGAAAATTCTACCATAAACAATAAGTTTATGCTTTGTATTTATAGTAGAGAGGAAGATCTAGGTTTTTATATAAAAACCTTAGATGCGCCGTGCAAAAGAAATAAAAGAAGAAATGGTATATTCCCTTTATTTTATGAAGTGAAATCATGGTAAAAGATATAGAATAAATATAAGGAGATATAATATCTATAACAAATATTTATTTGATATTTTTACCTTGCGACCTTAGAGAAAATAAGATTCTCAAGAAAGATATATGGCAAGAAAGAGATCTAATTTTATCATAGAATCTAATAATATCTAAGTAAAGATATAGAATAAACTTAGATAATCATAAAGATATAAAATATCTCCAATGATAATCTTGATAAATTTACCTAAGTCTTTGCTTACACAATAGATTCCACACGCATAGAAGACGGCTCATAAGTCCACTAATTCTCGTGTAAAACCCTAACTAAGATATTTAGATTAGATTAGGGTTAAATAGCAAAACCTTAGTTAGCAAACAAGGAACAACTCATAATTTTTTGCATAAGAATTAGCTAACTAAAGAATAACTATCTATCCAAATAAATCAAACACTCTAATCTACTATAAATAAGTTTTTATTTTGTAAGTTAAAAAGATAATATTTGAAAAACTATTTTAAAACTTTTTAAACAAGGGTCGTGCAAAATTAATTTACTGCACCCCAAAGTTATAGTCAAAACACCTATAACTTAGAATCTGGTAAACAATGTTATAACTAAAACAACTATAACTTTACTCACAAAAATCACTTCTTTAAATACCATTATAAGACGATGACCTACACTATCTAATCTTCCTGGAGATCTTCTATGTAGGATTTATCTCTTTATGAGCTCCTCTGGAGCTTCAGTTGATCATCAACTTGATTTGAATAAGACTTCAATCTTGATTGAATTCTTGACCATGAGGTTAACTTGATTTCAGTTTGATCAGAAATCATTAATGCTAGATTGTAAGAAGTCCAATCTATAAAAACTAAACAAACAATTACGAGCAATCGACATTCAATCCCGATTTTTAGTTTTTCCTCTTAGAAACTCTCGACAAAAGTTCATTTTATATCGTGATTATATTCTACAAATAATAATATATAAAATTTTAAATGTCAACTATATTAATTTATATCAATTAGTTATTGATCTAAGGAACAATTTTGACATCAATTAATAATGAAAAAAAATAAAAATATTATAAATTTTCATGAAATATATTTACATTTATAATAAATTGTCTAAGAATTGTAAAATTATTAGTAAGTTCGCTTCGGTTCTATATATATAAAAAGCGCGAGAAGAAGGTGGGCCACAAAAGACCGCCAAATGTCCCTTTCCCATTTGAGCGAAGATCTACCCCAGGTTTTTTTGTCAAAGCTGAAAGGTCGCGTCAACCCGTCAACTAAAGAGGTTAGACACCCCGATGCCAGTATCAGACACCCTTCTATTTAGGGCAAATTGTTGGGGCACGCCCAATCGACCCGACCAGCATACCAAATATGGGTCTTACGAGTCCAAGTGCACACCAAGTCATCCATTGAGGTTCACATGGACTCTAATAAATACCTCATTATTCGTCAATCAATGGTAAGAGACTTTTCACTAACATCTTTCTAACTCTATAAGTAAGACTACCCTAGCCACTAATAGAGTCCACCAAGAGCCTAGCCTTAAGCGAGGTCTAGGCCAATCCACCAATAACATACTCACTTAGGCATCTGATCGAGAGGGACCATTTAAGAACCCTCCCGAGGGCCCGTTTGATACGTGTACATTTATTTTCCGAGAAGAGCGAGTATCATCCAAAATATCATCCATGATAACCGTGTTAACCTGAACCAGATTCGAAAAATGCCGACTTAATTACTCTCACTCGACACAATCAGTAATAATACCAATATTACAATTTGTAATTTCAAAATCAATAACAATAGAATTATTATTGTCGTCGCCCTCATCAGTATCATTATCATCATCATCATCATTGATAAGTGCTTAATTTATACATTTTAACCCCTTATATATATTAGCTCTACTTTACATGTCATTTAGCACTTATCTTAGTGTTTTTGAGCTAATATTGTTATTGTAGTTTCATTTTCTTGTTTCAACATGTTTTGTAGGTATATGGGCTTCTAGGAGCTAAAATCTAATAATTATGCAAGGCTAGAGTAAAAGGCTAAGCACGAGGGCAAGTTTGGACTAACATGATGATTTTGCATGGGTTTTTACATGAACAATTAGTGGATTAATGAAGAAAAGGCCAGTGGAGTCAATGCAAAGTCAAGCCCAACAAATAAAGTCCAAAATGAGAAGAGGAAGCATAGGATTCCAAGATCATAAAATTCTAGGGTATAAGTCATTAACCGGGTGATTAATCGCATCATTTACATCCAACATTGGATACCATTAGTATTAATGCAAGGAATTAAGGAATCCGGGCTAGAAAGCCACGACCCCGATCAGGGTTGGTGGCCCCGATTGGGGCCATAGCCCCCTAATTAAATTCGTTTCACTCCTCTACCATATTTGCTTTATAATTTATAAATAAAACAAGTTGTTATATTGGTTATTCACTTATCATTTCTACCAT
>VHZZ01015622.1:0-13016 GCA_009801015.1 Silene noctiflora
ATTATGTGATCGCACTATTGTTGAGGACACTTACTCCAACAGAAAGATTAAGTATAATCTAATCTAGAGATAGGCTAATCCTCTAATTAGGGAGGCATAACCCTCAAATTATTACCAAAAGGTTATATATAGTAGATACAAGATTAGGGTTGACTAAGAGGTTAAATGACTATTAGGCCTCTTAAAGAAAGTCCAAAGCCTTGCTAGAGCCAAAGTAGGTCGTGCGACTCCTCTCCATGTGTGTGGAATCCTGTCAGCTGGCTCGCTCGAGCTGGGCAGAGCTCGCTCGAGCTTTCTCTGTTTCCTTTGCCTTGGCTTCCCCATAATTCATGGGGGCTGGTCTGGACCCGTGGGGGTTCCTCCTGATTGCCCGAAAACTTGCTTCATTGACTAAGGCCTTTAGTCTCACTCTCCTCTTTGATGCTTGGTCGTTGGATGCGATCAATTTAGCTCTAAAATGCTCAAATTAAGCAAGGTTAGCGCTCTTCTCCTGCCAAGGGCACTAAAACCTCATAGAATAGCAAATAGGAAGCTAAAGACAAGAAACGTTGCTAATAGTCACGTAAAAGCATGTAGAACGAGGCTAGTTAGAGGACTAAATTTAAGTGAATACGAGTCACATCAACACCCGGTCACCCTGCTAGCATAGTGCATGGTCTAACATCTCCTAAGACTTTCGGTCTTGTAGGAGATGTTGAATGGGTAGCGAATCATGCAAGGCCGTGGATCAAGCATTTAATCAAACATAACATGAGCACTAATACTAGAACTATAAGAACAAGTTTAATCAACCAAGATGGATTCAATAAAGTATGGATCTACCCTTTAATCAATCCCCTAATATCCCATTAACCATAACTAAGAGACTACTCATTCATTATCATGAAGTTCAAGCAAATAATGTTGTCAATCATCAAAGAAAGAGAGGACATGATAAACAAAGTAAAGTAATTAACAACCATTAACCTGAAATTAAGTAGAGTACTGAATTTTACCAACTTAAAGGAGATTGAACAATAATAATGAAGATTAAACTAGAAGAAACCCTTTGATGAATGGGGAATTTTCATCTTCTTCAATTACAACCCAAGAGTCCTTCAATTACAACTAGATCTAAGATTGATTATGGAAATATTAAAGTGCAATTATGGAAAGATTAAGCTAACTAAATATGGTTAGGCTAATTAACTCTCAAATTGGTCCCCCTCGTTCCCATGGAGAATGTAAGGTATTTATACTAATACATGGGTTAAGGGCTAATTAGGTGGAAACAATTTGACCTAAATGAGGCGTTATCGGAGGGACCCGCTCGGCCTCCACGACCCCCACCCGAGCACTTCTGGGGTTGGGTGAATTCTTCCCGGTACCCCGCCCGGGATCCTCTTGCGCTCGTACGTCCTCTGCTTGAGCTTGCCCAGGGTCTTAGGAGGGCTCGCCCGGTCGCTGCTGTGTCGTGGCTTTCTTTGCTTCGGCTGCCCCATGAGCCGTGGGGAACACCCTTGGTCGTCGATCTCGGTCCTATTTAGCTCCATTCCTCACTACGGGTCTTTGTTCTTCATCCCCTCTTCATGCTTTGTCATTAGTATCGTCCATTTTAGCTCCAAAATGCTCTATTAAAGCTCGGTTTCCGCTCATGTTCCTTCCTTTCCTACAAATGGGGAAGAAACTTATAGAAAAGCAAATATGAAGATAAAGACGCCGAAATGACCCTAATAAGTACGATTAAGCATGATAAATGGGGTTCGTTAATGGGTTAAAAGTGAGCTTTTCATTGCCACATCACTCATGGAGCAAGGGAAGTTACAATCAATTAGGTCAACTCTTGACGCCTCCTCCCCTCTCTCCCCAAAGCAAAGAAGACCCGTTTCTGGAACGGAAACGCCTATTGCCTCTACTTCCAAGGCAACGACCATAACATTGAGACTTGTTTCAAGCTCAAGCACGCTATACAGGACATGATTGAGAAGGGATAACTCCCCTTACCTCCACCACAAAAACCTAACAACACAACTAACCCTTTGGGAATCCACGCCATTTCTAATGGTGAGTCAAATCTTGAGTGCTCACACCTTATCATGCCGTCCCAGGACGAAATCAACGCTCTGGGAACAACCCTCCAAGTGGGATGTTCATTTTCAGTACCGCGTCAATGTTTGTCATGTTCCAACAACTCGAGAGGACTACTGCAAGCCTCTTGGAAAGAATATCTCGGCTTCAGGATACTCAACTCCAAAAACATGTGTGCACGTCAAGAACCATGCCCTATTCAAGGGAATGGTCTTTCAATTCCCACAGTCCGAGGTTCCGTGACAGATCACCCCGACTATCGTCATGGTACTCGTCATCAAGAGCGCCATCAAGGAATTACCCTCTAAGGAATACCCCTTCAAGGTTCTCTCGGTACCACGAGGTTAAAGGAATATGGAGGGACGATGTGGAAGACGTCTACCTTACCCTGGAACCTGCAAAATCTACCTTGAAACCTAAAAAATCACCTTCAAATATCGACCACCAGACTCGATCTGGGCGTCCGTACCAAAACCCAGGTCCCAAAATCAACAACCCTGTAACATCTGATGATTAAGTCGTCCCAGACAGCAACGACCAAGCAAAGGTCCCGGAAAATTCTATCCTCAAACAACTCTAGAAAGCCAAAGCCACGATATCAATCTGGCAGCTAATTGCCACATCCGTAGGACACCGTCAATCTTGGCTCCAAGCTTTGGGAAAGCTAATTGTACCTTCCACTTATTCCCCCAAATAGGTGGTAGCCCACATAACAAGAGACGTCCCTGAATTGAACAACCCCATCAACTTCTCAGATGAGGAAATCCCGACCTTCGGGGCTAACCACAATTTGGCACTATACACAACGGTCTGGTGCCTCAACAAGAACGTACCCATTGTCCTAGTCGATGATGGTTCTACCATAAATGTCATCCCTCTTAAAACTCCTCACAAGTTGGTGATGAAATACTTTGACCCAGTGCCCACTAGTCAAGGAGTTCGTGCCTAGGACAACACTCAATGCAAAGTTGCAGGTTTAGATACCTTAACCATCACTACTGGACCCCTCGAAAGGAAAATAAGCCTTAACGTCGTCAACATCGAGGGCTCTTTTAACATGCTCCTAGGGCATCCACGGATCCATGCGATAAGAGCCGTCACTTTGACACTGCACCATAAAATCAAGGTCTTCCTCGAGGGGAAAGCAATCACCATTCCTGTATCCCCTATCCGTGCTGTTATAGAGAAGGGAATGGCCTCTCAAGTAACCAAGGAGATCGACAATGAAATGTGGGGTTTCCAAGTTGAGAATGTCTTAACCCATGACGCAACACCTTCCTACTTTGAACCATTCTCGAACCTTGTGGTCAACAACATGATGATACGCCAAGGGTATTTCCCCGGCATGCCTCTTAACCCTCTCAAGAGCACCTTATCCCTAATGAAAGAGGTTAAGGTTCCAAATGTTCCCTTCATGCTAGGATACGAACCAACCGACGAAGACATTCAAGAAATAATGTTGCTAGTAAGGAACCGTAGGAAGCAAAGAGTTATCCTTCGTCCTTACCAACCAAAGCTGAACAGATACTTCGTCCTAGAAGGAGAAACTGACCATACAATGGTTTTCCCAAACCTATCTACGATATTATCCTAAATATCAGGCACCTAGGCATAGAGATCATACAAGACTGCTACTTTATCACTAACAATGGAACTACTGTCACCCTAACCATGTTTGAATGCGCGCCTTCTCTTAACGGACAAGCTGTGAGCCTCCTCTTTGGACAAGAAAACATCAAACACCTCGACCACGAGAAGATCGTAGCCATGATTCTCAAAGATAACAAGTTCGACCCCTACTGCTTTGATATCTGATGCTGACTCAGAGAAGACTATCCAAGGATGGAAGAAGACCATTAAGTGGGATGATAACCAAGGACAAATCCTCAAGTTCAGTTGAATCGAAACCGGGAACTGGACCTATTTCTAAAGCACCTTATCGCATATGACCGAAGGAGTTGGAGGAGTTGAAAAATCAGCTGGAGGAACTGTCGGATAAGGGATATAATAGAATAAGTGTTTCACCCAAGGGAGCACATGTATTATTTGTTAAGAATAAGAATAGGGGTATGAGGCTGTGCATTGATTACAAGGAATTAAATAATGTGACGGTTAAGAAATAGATACCCTTTTGTCTCGAATTGATAATTTATTTGATCAGCTGAGTAGAGTAGGTGTCTTTTCTAAAATTGACTTGAGGTCGAGGTACCATCAGTTGAAAATTAATAAGGGAGATATACCTAAGACTGTCTTTAGGACAAGATATGGGCACTATGAGGGTGTAGTGATGCCTTTTGGGTTAACAAATGCACCTGTGGTATTTATGAATCTAATGAACAGAGTGTTTAGTCCCTATCTAGACAAGTTTTTTGTTGTCATTATTGATGACATATTTTCGTATCCTAATAATAAGGAGGACATGAGAAGCATTTGAGAATTGTGTTATAAACCTTGATGGAGAATAATTTGTACACTAAACTGAGTAAATGTGATTTTTGGCTAGAGTAGGTGGCATTCTTAGGACACGTGGTGTTTAAAGAGAGAGTGTCTGCTGATCCAAGTAAGATTGAGGCAGTGTTTAAGCGGGAAAGGCCGAAATTGTCATATAGGTTAGGAGTTTTATGGGTTTGGCTGGCTACTACAGACGGTTTGTGAAGGATTTATCTAAGGTAGCTAAGCCTTTTACTTCTTTGATGAGGTAGGAGAACGGGTTTAAGTGGGATGAGAGTTGTGAGATGGCTTTCTTACACTTATGGAGCGATTGACCATAGCTCATATCCTAGCATTACCAGAAGAGAGTGAAATTTTTTGAAGTGTATACCGATGCTTCCGAGAACGGGTTAGGATGTGTGTTGATGCAAAGGGGTAAGGTGATAGCTTATGCTTCAAGGCAATTGAAACTATATGAAGAAAATTACCCAACTCATGATCTGGAGCTGGGAGTTGTTGTCTTTGCCTTAAACCTTTGGAGACACTATTTTTATGGAGCTACTTTCAATGTAGTTTCTGATCAAAGAGTCTTAAATATATTTACACCCATAAGAGGCTGAATATGAGACAAAGGAGGTGGATAGAGTTAATTCGATATTATGATATGGAGATCGTTTATCATGAAGGAAAGGCTAATGTGGTGACATATGCTTTGAGCAGAAAGTCTATCCATGGTTTGTGAACTGCTATGTCACGTGTGAATCTGCAGGAGGAAATGGAGAAAATGGGGATTTATGTAATTAGGAGGGGAGATACAGTATAGGATTTGACAGTGGAGCCTGATTTGTATGCTGAGATCAGGGAGAAGCACGGAGGGGATCCGAAACAGCAGAAGTGGCGGATGACGGTCTAGGGTGGAGAGTCTTCGCGGTTCTCTGTGCACTCTGACTATAGCTTGCGGTTTGATAAAAGGTGGTGTGTACCAGACGACGAGGAGCTAAAGAGGAAAATCTTGACAGAAGCGCATAATACACCATATTCTGTGCATCCTGGAGGGGATAAGTTATATAAAGAATTAAAAAATATATGTTGGTGGCCTGGGATGAAGAAGGAAGTGGCCGAATTTGTCTCAAGATGTCTGATTTGTCAAAGAGTGAAAGGTGAGGCATAAGTGACCACAAGGTAAGGTACAATTTTTAGCTGTGCCGGAATTAAAGTGGGAAAGCATTTCGATGGACTTTATAGTTCATTTGCCTCGGACACAGAAGGCCAATAATACGATTTGTGTGATAGTGGATTGTTTGACTAAGACTGCACATTTCGTTCCAATTAAAGATACCTGGAGTAAGGAAGATTGGCTAATGCTTATAGAAGGAACATTATTAAGTTTCATGGTATACCTAAAGCTATATTGTCTGATCGTGATTCAAGGTTTATATCTATGTTTTGGCAAGATCTGCAAGAGTTATTGGGTACTACATTGAAGATGAGTACTTCATTTCATCTTGTTACTGACGGACAGACGGAGCACGCTATACAGACGTTGGAGGACATGTTGCGAACTTGCGTGGTGGAGTTTGGTGGTTCATGGGAGGAAAGGTGAGACTTTATAGAGTTTTATAATAACAGTTATCATGATAGCATCGGGATGACACCTTTTGATGTGTTGTATGGGAGGAAGTGTAGGAGTCCAGTTTTTTGGGATGACGTGACAGATGCCATGATATTAAGGCCTGAGATGATCTAGGTGATCGTTGAGCAAGTGCAAGCAATTCGATAGAAGATGAGAGCTGCTCAGGATAGACAGAAAAGTTATGCTAACCTAAAGAGAAATGACATTGAGTTATTTGTAGGGGACAAGGTGTTTCTGGAAGTTTCACCAATGATATGAGTGATGCGTTTTGGGAAAAGGGTAAAGCTGAGTCAGACGTTTATTGGACCTTATGAGATTCTAGACAGAGTTGGAGAGGTAGTACACCATCTTGCACTACCTCCAGCTTTGGACAGAGTCCATAATGATTTTATTGTTTCATAGTTAAGGAAGTATGTGAGTGATCCTTCTCATGTATTGGAGCCCGAGATAGTTGAGTTGGATGAGAATCTGTTTTATGAGGAAGTGGAAATGTAAATATTAGATAGCAAGGTAAGGAATACTAAAAATGGTAAAAAAGCTTCGGTGAAGGTTTTGTGGTCACATCATAATGTAGATGAAGCTACTTGGGAAGCTGGGGCTGCTGTGAAGGAGAAGTACTGCCATCGTTTTGATTAGGTATGGTCAGTTATGGGGACGTAACCTTTCTTTTTAGGGGAGTAGAATGTAATACTGCATTTGTTAAAGGCCAAATAAGTATGTTATTCATAATGTTAATCTACTTTGTTTTGACATTTGGGTCGAGTATTATGGTGAACTTCAGGAAGAAGTTCTTTTTAAGGAGGGAGGACTGTAATACCCCATATTTTTAAGTGTATTTAAAGTCAAAGTCAACTTGGTCAAACTATATGACATTTTTGGAATAAATGTGAAATATGTAAAATGCGTAATTGAAGAGTCAAGGGTGAGAACACCTAAAAGGGAGAGCGGGTGTGTTGGGCCTCATATTCTGCACTACTTTCAGCATTGAATTCTACCCTGACCTAACGATCATGACAGAAGTGTCAGGCTAGCCCAGGAATTGCACCAGGCAAAAGAGGACAACAGTCAGATATAAAGTCAATATTTGACCAAGTCAAGGATATTTACATATGAATATTGCAGCATTAACTCGACAATTAAGAGGAATTATGGAGAAGATTTGGTCATAAACATATAGAATTAATCCGGATAATTAAACACAATAAAGGAGCAATTAATGGCTTCATCAATGGAGAATATTACGCCTTAAGGAGGAAGAATAATACTGCTATTGTTGAAGGCTATATAAGATGTTGCTAAGATCATTTGAAAGAGACATCATACTATCATCAAGCAATGACATACAATACTTGGAGCAAAAATACTACATTGTGTTCATTATATTAACATCCTCTCAAATCGTAGTGAAATCCTCTTCTGGCTTGGTGCCCATTGTTTTTACCCATTCAAGAGTTTTCCACGTATAAATCTTGTTGTCTTGTTATTTACTTTATATTTCATTCGTTCTATTGTGCCCTGCAGATAATATAGTTAAAGGTAGAGCTAGTTAACCCCGCAAATACTCAACCCTGGTCTGATTTAGCCATGCGCAGAATCCACCCAAAACAATTGGTGTTCATCGTCAGGCATCTACCTCATTAAAATCTTTTTTCCTTTTTCAAAAAAAATCAAAATAACTCACAAAAATTGGTGGAGCCAAGTTTGGAAGAACAGTTGAATGCTGCCAAGCAACAAATGGCAGAACTTGCAAGTCTGAAAGAGAAAATGGCTCAGAATGAGGTTGAAGGCTTACAGCTAAAGAATCTGAGTCAGCCTTGAAACTAAAACTGGAGAAAACTCAGGGATCAGGCCCTAAAATCCAGCCAGGAACCCCATTCTCCTCAATTATCAAACACTTTGATTCCTCATTTTTTAGGAGCCCAAGTGCGGCCAAAAGAGTAATCAACTTGGATGAGGATGAGATCCCCAATGATCAAGAGGATACATCTGATGAAACAGGAGCGACAATCGTGATGGCAGTAGTCCAGGAAATCAAGAAAGTTCATGAAAAAATCGAAAAAAATATCTGGAATACCCGCCGGCACGGAAGAGGCTGCCCCTGAATGTTATGCTAACTCGACTTCTGTATACGAGATAGTTAGAGTGGATCTCCCCATGAAATTTGTGATTCCATCTATGAAAACCTATAATGGCACCGCAGATTTACATAATCATATAGCTTTCTATAAACAAAAAATGTTGGCTGCATCAATTCCAAGCGAGTTTAGGCAGGATTGCATTTGCAAAGGATTTAGAACAACCTTGACTAGACCAGCACTTTAGTGGTACATCAACCTGCTAAATGGGAGCATAAAGTCTTTTGCTGATTTGGTCAATACTTTCAACCAGCAGTTTGCAAGCAGTAGAGAGTTGGAGAAACCTTCCAATGATCTACACAGGAGTACCCAGAAATCAGATGAGACCCTCAGGGCTTTCCTCAACAGATTCAACAAGGAGAAAGTGTCTATTCCTGGATGTGACATTGGGACAGCTGTGGACGCATTTAGGCAGGGATTATTACCCCATCGTGATCTCTACATTGACCTCACCAAGTATCCTTGTCATACCTTTGAGGACGTTCAAGTTAAGACGCTTGCTTATATCAGACTATAAGAAAAATGAGATTTTATCCCATTAGTAGAGCGGAAATCGCGCATAAACGGAGCATTTAAGAGCTTAATTGACAGTACTAATGGCCAAACATGAACAGGAGGCAAGGCCTAGGACTCTTAGATCAATAAAGCAAGATTTGGGGTAGTTTAAGATACTAAGCCCTATGAGTTATGGTTTAACAATGACGACAAGGGAGCAACTACGAGAGGAATACACCCAGACCCAATTCAATTGGTGTTTTATTGGCTTTAAAACTATGATATATGGAATAGAATTTAAAATAAAGTGGTGTAGGCTTTTGAATTACTCAAGTAGGAGTCCGGATGCGGAAATGCCGCCCGTTTTACGATCCGAGGTCAACTAGCCGAGCTGATTAACAACTCGCCCGAGCTGAGCACCAACTCGCCCGAGTTTCGAGATGATCATTTTTAGACACTGCCTCAGAAGTCGCTCAACTTACCCATGGCTCGACCGATTCCTTGGTGTGACTTCCTTCTTGTACAACACTATACCTCCTAAATCAACCCTAATCTTGTAAATCATATAAATACTCTTCTATGTAATAATCTGAGATTATGCCTCCCTAGTTAGAGGATTAGCGTCTCTCAAGAATAGATTAGACTTAATATTTCCACAATTAATGTAATCTTTCCTTAAGTACTCTTCAATTACTTCTAGATCTAGCATTGTTCTTGGATTTCCGTAGGTTTGTATTGAAGATTAGTGATAAGTATTCATCCATATTCAAGATTTCCTAACTTTTAATGTTCAATTAATTGGTATTACTTCTTAATCTCCCTTGATTTTCTTGTTCATCTTTCATTAAGTTGGTTCATTCTAGTTCATCTTTCATTAAGTTGGTTTATTACTTCTTAATCATCATGCATGTTTAGTTTAGACTCTTTGTTTATTGTTCTTGTTAGCATATTTTTCATGATGATTAATGAGTAGTGATCTTGCTAGGATTAGTGGGGGATTATGGGCATGAGTAAAGGGTAATTTATGCTTGTTGAAGTCTTTTATGTTGATTGATTGTTGTGGTTTGAACTAGTGCACACAATATGTTTAATGAAATGCTTGACTGACTTGATAAACCTTGCATTAATCGCTACCCATTCAGCACCTTCTATAAGACCGAAAGTCTTAGGAGATGTTAGAACATGTACAATGTTGGTAGGAAGAACGGCTATACGCCAAAAGCTAACTCGAAATCAACCTAGGTGGGCTCGTAAGATCGAAAGCCTCAGACCTATTCCGATCCAACTGAGACTTGAATAAAATCTTAGACTCACAAGTATATTGGGTTCATATGTTGAATACTTTACTTATTTCTAGCATACGCATGTTAAATGTTCGATGAAAGGCTTGAGTGAGAACTTGCATATTTCACTACTTGCTTACATGCAGATAAGACTACCCTTCAATAAGAAACACAACCTAATGATCACCCATATGAATCCACTCATCCTAGTTATTTTTCCTTTGATTGTTTACATCATGTTTTGTTTTCATTAGTTTAGCATTAGAAACAAAAAAAAAACCCAAATAATTGTGACATTGACACATATTGAAATAGAGAGACTTAACCCAAAACACACACCTACTTGCTAGTTGTTTGTTGAGAATCTAAATGAGTTTGATTAAGTGAACAATGACTCCCTCATCAAAATGGCATCGTTGCCGGGGACGTTGTTATGTGATTAAGTTCTTGTTTGTTTGTCTATTTTAATTGTGCTTTAACCATGATGAACAAGGTCGTTTTTACCATTTTCTTTTATTTTTTCTTGTTTGTAGTTGTTTCCAAGTTGTAGCACCAATGATGACACAAGAAGAATATGGGTAAGGTGGAGAATAAATGGGTATGAATTTTATAAATGGAGAGGTTTTTTTGAGCAAAAAAAAAAACATACAACTACCCTACAACTTCTACAATGGAAACCTAAATTAACCCCCACAAACTTCCCATTCCAAAGCCCCGACATCCAAAATCAACAACAACTCTTCCAATGCAAAAGTTCCTACAATAACCCATACAACCAATGTTCCATCTACCCACAACAAGAGAATGAGCATAACTTTAATATCCAATATGTGGTTCTCCAAATGCTAAGAGACCAATAAAATTTCTTCATGCAAATGCTAGAAAAGAGACA
This sequence comes from Silene noctiflora, assembly GCA_009801015.1. Classification (NCBI taxonomy): domain Eukaryota; kingdom Viridiplantae; phylum Streptophyta; class Magnoliopsida; order Caryophyllales; family Caryophyllaceae; genus Silene; species Silene noctiflora. The sequence continues at coordinate 10,936 of VHZZ01015622.1, forward strand.
AGATAGGGACAATGTTCTCAAAAACATTTTTACCCATGGTGAGGAGTTGTCAAATCAAATTGCCCAATGAAAGCCACCCAAAAGCTCAATGAAGAAGATAGTGAGGGTGAAGAAGAGTTTGGAGCATATTATGAAGAAACTCTTGTGACTACCCTCATCAACTATACCTCCACAATTCTTAGGATTTGACCACCCCATATTCCATCTTATACCCCATTTTACAAACATTCTTGATAGATGTGAATATGAAGGTGTAACTCTTGAAGATGAGGAGTGTTTGATTGGTTTTGGACCAATAGTGAATGATGAGTTGGAATATGATGAAGTTGGGAAGGCGAACAATGATGAATATGAGTTGGAGGCCAATTGTGAGACAACCACTATGTCTAAATTATCTCATGTATCTAGCTCACCCACTAGCCTTGCATCTTTTATTTGGGATACCTATGATAAAGATGATGATGAAGACCTCCCACCACAATTTCCTACTATGATCCATGTCGAAGAAGTGTGTTCCCTTGACACTTGTGGGAGTGAAGGTAAAACTTGGAAAATGGAGGTTAATGAAATCGAGCATGTAATCTTCAAGGAATTGAGAGGCCAAGAAGAAACCTATGATGTTGGCACCTTTGACCATAGTTTGGAAGAAATAAAAGCTCTTTTCTTTTTAAATGGTTTGAGTTCTAAGGAGGGTAAAAAAAAAAGTGAAATAAATTAAAGCATGAATGGCCTCATGGTGAGAAGTGGACTCCTCCACATCTAATCCTTGAACTATCCACTTATTAAAGAAATGAGAAATCTCCTTCTACTAGTGAACTATTGATAAATCAAAGCTCTATCATCATATAATTGAAAGAGATGGAAGCGAGTGGAAGCCTCCGGATGAATATGAACCATACTTTATACCTTGTGTTGCTAATAATCATGGGCTTCTTGGTTTAAAGCATTGCAAATGCCCAATTGATAAGGGTGTATTACCAAGATTTCGCTATCAATGTTTTGAACAAAAGTTTACAATTGAAGTAGTAAGGTGATTGAGTAGTGATAAGTGCTTAATTTATATATTTTTACCCCTCATTTTAGCTCTAGTTTGCATGTCATTTGGCACCTATCATAGTGTTTTATAATCTAATATGTGTATTCTAGTATCTTTGCTTGTTTTGACACGTTTTGTTGGTAATTAAGCTTTTAGGAGCTAAATCTTACTAAATATACAAGGCTAGAATACAAAGGCTAAGTCATGAGCAAGAGTTAGACCAAGTGTTGCATGTTGCATGGGTTGCATGGAAATGATTTTGGATCAACGAATAAAAATGCAAATGAGGTTAAATACAAAGTCAAGACCAAATTCAAGTCCAAATTAGAGTGGAAAACATGGGATTCCAAATGCTCTTAGGATGTCAAATGAAGGTCTTAAACCGAAGAGTTAATCACACAATTAAGCACCAACATTGGATACCTTTGCATTTAAGTGGAGAATTAAGAAATCCAGGCTAAATCACCACGTCCCCGATCGCGGTTTGGTGTCCCCGATCAGGGACGCAGCTCCCTTAATGTTTCCATTTCTGCTCTCTTTTCCGATAAATACTAGGCCTCAACCAAGCATTTTACAACCTCCCATACATTCTCTTACACATATTCTCTCTAAATAATATTAGTTAGTTAAGTTTAGTTTAGATTAGTATTTCATTCTTGTTACATTTTTAATCATTCCTTTATACAAATTCCATTTACAATTCCAATCCAATTCAAGTTTATTTATCGTTTTGAAGTCTTCCATATGAGCATAGATAAGATTTATGAAATTTTGCCTATGATCTTTAATGACTTAATCTTATCCATTGCTTACATATGTTTTCATATAGCTCATGAGCACGTATATGATAGGCTTTTAAGGGTTTTAACGTACTTTTTAGAAGATGAATATGCCCAAAGGAGAACTAAAGTCTAGCAATAGTTTAAATGGCGCTTCTCGGGAGACAACCCGACCTTTTATGCTTTTACTTTCATTTTGTTTGTTTTCATTTGCATTTAAATAATTGATTAATTTACGTTTTAGTTAGCTAGTATCATTTGGACCC
>VHZZ01015625.1:9181-23520 GCA_009801015.1 Silene noctiflora
AGTGTAGGGAGCTTCTGGAGGGCTCACAACTTTTGAAGATAATAATGTTTGAGAAGAGATCGGCTAATAGAGTTGCGGATGAACTTGCCAAATTCTCCTTAGACGATACTAGCTCTTGTAATGGTTGTTTTAATTGGGACTTTGCTTCTTCATTTGTAATTCGTATGTATATCATTGACTTTTTGTCGGCCGTTGAGCTGCTCTCCCCCGACCCGCCCCCGTGGTGTACTTGAACCTTCTATTTATTTAATATCCTGTACTTTTCTTTCAAAAAAAAAATCTTTTATTTTCTTTTTCAAAGTTTTATTCTTTAATTTGATTGTTCGATTTGAAACAATGTGGCGGCCGGTTGCAGAGATAGGCAAGAGGGAGGCGATGGTTAGTAATTGAGAGATTTATTAGATTGAGATAAGATGAAAAATGGGGGTGTAAAAATGATAAGGGTGTAATAGTCATTCATATTCATGATTAAGTAAATTATTTCTATAAATGAGCATAACCTTAAAACTAATATAAAGTTAAATTTTAAAGGTTGAATGACCTAGTTAGGCTCTCCTCGGATTATTTGAAGAGTAGAGTAGTATAATAAGTGGTAGAGAGGAGTACACACCAAAACTAGCAACACAAAGAGAAAGGGAAACAAAACACAAACAGCATGATATTAACAAAAACAATTAGCAATAGTAGTTGTTAACAAAATCGTAGACCCATTAACAACCACAAAAGCACATTTCCCGCGTGACTAAAAAATCCTATACTCCGTAACTAATTACTCCATCAAATATACAGTTTCATCCCCAGAATTAATTAAATTAAATTTAATCAGCAAAAAAATACAAGAATGGCGAACATGGCGCTGAGGACTTCAACCACCACTTCTTATGGCACCTTACCTCTCTTTCTCTCTCATCCTCGGGTTCATACTTGTTACTTTTGACCCTTTTGATTTTCTGTAATTCAATGCTCATTATATAATTATTAATTAATCGATTTAATGTTTTGGTATTTTATTTAGGTTGATTCAAATATATTGTTACTTTGTCATTGAAATAATCTGTTAGCAAGAGTTAAACTATGGTCAAATAATCTCATCTAAATAAGAGAGTATTTGATTTGCCGTGTTTCCTTAACTAGACGGACTTATTTTATTGGTTTTCAACTTTGATATATTAGGATCAACTTATAACTAGTAAGCGATGTTATGTTGATCTTAGTAAAGTTCTTATTGATTTTGATTATGAGTTTGTTATAGTGTGTGTATATATATATATATATATATATATATATATATATATATATATATATATATATATATATATATTCCAAAATACAACATCTGTTGTTTGTTACTCCGTATTTATTTGGAATCGAGCAGGCTTGCAGCCTTGGTAATTACTCCCTCCGTCCCGGTCATTTGTTGTCCTTTGGTTTTGGCACAAAGACCAAGAAAAAAGGAGGAAGCCAATTATAACATGACAAGTGGACTAAATTGAAGGTGAAGATCAAATTAATCATCAAATGCAATCCTAAAATAGAAAGGACAACAAATGACTGAGACACCTTAAAATGGAAAAGGACAACAAATGATCGGGACGGAGGGAGTACTATTTATTCGTTCTTATTTTGTGGTGGCTACTCATGATTGGTTGTTGCCAAACGTCTGTCGTGCTTATTAAGTGTGATAGACTGATTGGATTTCGTTACACTTATAATGGGGATTCCCCCTGCCAAACATGCACTTGACGAATTACCTTAAGTCGCTAAAGCTACTTTTGGCAGACTAGTGAGTATAAGCTGTGTGTTAAATGTTAAACACTGCTCTTCAGTACTTCTGCTAAATGAACCCTTTGCTGCTGTTTGGCTGCAGTTTACCACAAAATTTGTGTCCCCTCAACCAAGGAAATTCTACTATCATTCCAGTCGCATGAGACTTTTGGCACAATATTCTCAGACACAAGATCTTTTTACATCGCTTCTCCAAGGTATCTAGCTTTGTTCCTTAGTTTTACATCCTGCGTTTCATGGCTCTGCAATTACATTTAATGCTAGGCTGACCAGCAGGAACAACAGGACCATATTCTCTTTAAATTCTTGTACTGTCACTTCCGTTGAGCAACCAATTCAGAGTTTAACATGTGATGTCCGGAGTACATAGTTAGACAGGAAATATGACAATATAAGATACATTATGCTAGGATATACAGTGTTTCCATGTATCAAATTTTATGCTTCTGTTGCTCGGAGATTTCATAGATTTAAATTCTCTGTAGAACGTATCCAAAACCTTCCAAAGCTGGTTGAAGATATACTCCAGACATCTGTAAACACAGGTCCTCGTGGAGCTTTGAGACTAGTGCAAGGGGTCCAAGCATTTGCCGGGGTGAGTGGTGAGTGGCTAGCAGACGTGTCAAAGGTAATGCGTGCTATATTTTCATGTATTATACATCCATTCAGATTATGCGGTGTTTTATCGATATTAATTTCACTTACCCAGGAAACTAATGCTTATTCACATGCTGCAGTGGGTAAATTCATCGGCCGGTGTACCCCCTGAATTGCAGCTGGGATTGCTTTCCCCTTTCTATCTAAGGAAATTGTTTGAACGCCTTGGGGCAACTTATATAAAATTGGGTCAGGTAATTATAGCGAGGATATTTTGATTATGTCTGCTGCAAGACTGCACTATCATTTTCAGACTACAGCAATTTTGTACTATCTTCCAGTTCTCAATTTTATTGCAATTTTGACTTCTGTTGATTTCATAAATGCCACATCCATGCTTAATATGGTTTTTGATGTGTAGTTCATAGCATCTGCTCCTACTCTGTTCCCTCCTGAGTATGTTGAAGAGTTTCAGAAGTGTTTCGATCAAGCCCCTCCGATCCCTTTTGAAGATATCAAATCAATCTTGAGCGAAGAGTTAAAAAGACCAATTGATATTGTGTACGAATATATTGACCCCACGCCCCTTGCATCAGCCTCAATAGCGCAGGTTTCACTCTTCGGCTTCTTTATTGTTAGGTATATTCTGACTAAAACGCAAGTTACCAGACCCACGGAATTATTCATCAGGTCCATGGAGCAAGATTGAAAGGATCTCAAGAGGATGTGGTCATAAAAGTCTTGAAACCTGGTATTGAAGATATATTAGTGGCTGACCTGAATTTCATCTATGTTGCTGCTCGCATCGTGGAGTTTTTAAATCCTGAATTTAGTCGTTCATCATTGGTAAGTTGATTTATAAATTCCTAAAATAAAAATCTCTTTTTTGGGTTTGTATCATCGCACCCCACTCGCTGAATGAAAAGGAAACTAAACCTTTTGTACCTAATTTATCACAAATTTTCAGTGCGTGTCAAATGGTTATGGCCGCGGGCACTTGCTTTACTTTTAATCTTGTAAACAATCAGGAGAGAGAGTACATTGTTTGGAATTGAAGAGATGGCCTGAAAGAGAGTGTGAACTTTATTGTAAGACAGAGGGAGTATACAACAACATTATATATTAGAAGTTTCTCCATCCGTCATTTTACTAATATCATAATAATATGTGGAAAGGATTCCCGATTATCTACTCAGTGCACTCTGGAAAATTTTGTGTAACTTTGAGTCACCATATATCCGATGTTTCGCATGGCGGAGATGAGACTTAATTACACAGCATAACTCATGGACACTTTATTCAAGCTGGAAACATGATCAATGAATAAATGTTTGATGGCATCCTATTGAGGAACAACTTTAAAAAGTTGGAAGTAATTTATATATAGCATGTCAGAACGGGTTCTTATCCCCATAATCACTTTCCAGATTAAATTTCATCGTTTTTCTAGAATTAGTGATTAGGAAATTAGCAAGTTTCTCTGGTTCTAAAAGGTTTCTTGCTATTTTCTGGTGGTAAAAATTGAAGTAAAATGGTGAACATAGCTACCATTGTTGAACGAGCACATGGCAGCTAGTAATATAGTAGGGTGGTCCCTTCTCACTTCTGCTTTCCCAGCAACATTGTACTTTGTTCCCTCTCTGATGAGTGAAATTCTTGTTGCTTGAGATGAAGGTAATGTTCGATGATTAAACTTTGAAAAGAGTATACTATGATTTATTCCAGTATGCAATATATCCTAACTTCTTGTCTGACTTCCAGTGTTATGATATGCCTCTTATAATCTTCGCTCTTTATGACTTCTAAATGCAAAATCCTGATATGCTAGCTCAATTTTACTGAAGTCGTAATCTGCAAGGCATTGGACTATGTCGTGATTAAATCTAATATGTAGTGATATGCCTTCTGTGTAAAAGTTGTTGGCAATTGCGTGGCAAATATGAATTTAAGCTTTGCCTTCTGTTTGTTCTTTCTCTCTTTCTTCATTCACTTACCCTCCAACCCTTAATCCCTCTCTCTCTCTTTTGTCCAAAAAGCTTTAGGAAAAAGAAAATCCTTGAAGTAGTTCGTACTGACTATACGGAGGTTTGTGAATTCGTTGTTATTTCTAGGTTGGTATTGTTAAAGACATTAGAGAATCAATGCTTGAAGAAGTCGACTTTACTAAGGAGGCTGCAAATATTGAGGCCTTTAGAAAGTATTTGGATTCTATGGGACTCAATAGGCAGGCTACGGCTCCAAAAGTTTACTACCACTGCAGTACCAAGCGAGTTCTGACAATGGAAAGGCTTTATGGAGTGCCTCTTACTGACCTAGACTCTATAAAGTCCCTTGTTCCGAGCCCAGAAACAAGTCTCATTACCGCACTTAATGTCTGGTAAAGATCTCAACAAATTTATACGTGACTAAAGTTTTGACATTTTAGGTCTGACCTTATGGCCTTTCTCCTTTTGTGGAGAACTTGTTGCAGGTTCGGCAGTTTGCTTGCATGTGAATCATTTCATGCAGATGTGCATGCTGGTAATCTTTGGCTATTACGCGATGGTCGGATTGGATATCTTGATTTTGGTATGCATATTTTTGGCTTATCCCGGCTATCTTCTAATAGTTTCAGCCCATGATGTTAATTTTGACTCATTAGGGAATTGGGTTGGGTTGGTATAAGTTTGGATACATGGCCGGGGTCTGAGACATGCCTTATCCAAAAAACGCATATTTCAGAACTCGTCAAACCTGGCCAATTGACTCCTAATATGAATATAGTTATTTTGATTAATCAACCATGACAAATTTTACTTTGTATCTTTACATATTTGGAGAAATTATGGTGAAATTTCACATTGATTGACTATAGTCATTATGGGACGGTAAATTTACGATTGACTGCCACCAGGGATTCAATTGGAAATATGATCGGAGGAAGAATCTTTGCTTGTCTTCAGTGTCTACCCGTACTTTTCATTCCTTTGTTTGTTCCATGGGGTGGAAGGATCATATGCCTCCTGCCTATCTTTCTTAAGCCCTTAAGTTGGTACTATTTTATGGATATGTAAACTGCTATATGAAAATAGAGATCCTCACTTCAGTAGTGTTATAAGAAGTTTTTCAGGCTTTACATCTATCCACTTTCAGGAATTGTTGGACGTATATCTCCTAAGACGTGGGCTGCCATGGAAGTATTTCTACAATCTTTAGCAACACAAGAATATGAATCAATGGCATCGTCCTTAATTGAAATGGGTGCAACAAGCAAGAATGTAGATGTCACCGCCTTCGCTAGAGATCTAGAGAAGATATTTTCGTCGATACAGGTACGTACAATATGCATGTCCAAACAGCTAGTTACAGTGCGTTGTCCTGTCTTTTTCTTTTTGGCTAAATTATAAATGTAATAAATGATTGCTTAATTCATATCCATACATTAACTTTTTGGTTATAGTTATATGTATTATGGCGTAAGTCCGACCGTGTACCACGGTGGGGTAGAGTCTTTTAGGTATCGGGGAAATATATTTAATGGTTTTGCCAGAAAATGTTGTTTAGCATGAAGTTAAGAAATCCTAATGCCAATCCTCCCTGTCAGACGCTCTGTAGTGCTTTGACACGTTGACCTCTTGAGGCGTGATGCCGTGAAGTTAAGCGACCACCTTGACACTTCACTCTAGACCAAATATATATGTGTGTGTGCGCGCGCGCGAGCGTGCATGCTTGCATGGTGTGTCGCATCCAACTTGTGGCAACCTTGTGAGAGAGTTGGTGTAACATATGTGTCCTATCCCATTCTTATTGTTCCCATTTGACTTAGGTGGTCGGAGCAAAGAAAGGAGAGAGAGGGATGGAGAAACATTTTCAACTTTGAACATAAATTCCTCTAAATTAATGAGACAAGAATAATATTTTGTGAAAATGGATACACTAATCATTTTCATATTATATAAGTTGTACCAATTGTATTAAAAAAACTACTGAACACTAAAGTCAAATGGAACCAATATGATTATATGAATGGGATGAAGGGAGTATATTCTGGATAATCATCTCAACTTTTGATGTTGCTGTTGCTTGCTGTAGACATGCTACTGGCGTGACTAATTTCGCTGCATTTTGATCAAATGTTTTCAAATCCTGCATACTATTCCATAACTCTCGTTTCCACACTAGTACAAACCCAATATTGTTCAGAAGAGTTCCTTGGTCTTTTATGAAGAATATTCCAGTCAACTTATGAACTTTATCCAACGTCAGGTTATCTCACCACTTTTTCTGAGAAGAGTTCCATGTCTTACAAAAGCCATTCCACTGTCAACTTATGCACTGTAATGTCTGCATAGAAAACGTCCATAATTTGGCTGTTTGTAAACTCTCTATCCATTTGTATTGTGCAGGATTTAGATACTGAGATTGTTGTTGCAACAGCAAGGGGACCTAGTACAAATTCAACAGCTGTCGCTGCTAATGTGCTTGTTGATGAAAGGCAGATGAATGCACTCTTTCTCGATTTAGTAAGTTTCTTTTGATTTTGTTTTGGAAGACAAATTCTAGGTGATTAGGCATTGATGTACTATGATTGTATTTATATAAACTACTAACCTAGGTCGCTATTTGGTATCAATGGCAACTTGACCTGTGATTGGTTACCTGAAGTTTGAAATAAATCTGCTTGCGGTAATCAAAGAGCAACGTAAACCTAATGGACTTCTTAACAATTAGATGCCAGCCATTCTGAACTTCTATTTGTGTTTCACATATTATCTTTAGTAAGCTTTGAAATTATGTATGGGGTACAAAATCGATAGTAATGTAATTGGAAATGTCAGGTCTGCTTCGAAAGAGTGCTTAAATGCAATTTTACCCTTATATTAACAGCACATACTGTTTTGGATAACCTATAATTAAAAGTGTGCAAAGAATTGCAGTAGATTAATGATACTTCACAATAAATAAATAAAGTAGCACAACCTAGTTGAGAGAGTTATTTTGCTTTATTTCTACATCATTAGAAAGGAAAAAGGTAAAAAAAAAAAAAAATGGTTTGCTAACTAACTGTCATTCATGATTTGTTGTTCTTCAGGTGCGGGTGAGCGAGTCATATGGATTAAAATTTCCTCGCGAGTTTGCTCTTTTGTTGAAGCAGCTTCTGTACTTTGACCGATACACTCGTTTGCTGGCTCCAAATATGAACATGTTACAAGACCAACGAATCACCATTGTTTCAAATCAAAGAACCAACTCTAGCAGGAGTAAATACCAATAGGAAGTGTCTCATATTGCTAGACGTTTGAATATCACAGGGTTTGATTTGCAAGCTAATATTCTCGGATGATACAATGTTTTAATGTTTTTGAGTCGGAGAAAATGGTTCTGTAAATCGATAGAACATGAAAAAATAACGTTTAGTAAAAATGTAGAATGCATATTCGCAGTGCTGTAAATTCATTTAAAAGTTGCCTGCAAGTCTCCGACAAAGTACCAAATTCTACTAATTTTGCTGTCATTTAAATCACATTAAATTCTGCTATAATACAAATTCTGCTATAATACAAATTCTGTTAAATCATATTTTTCGGCGCTGATCAATCTGAGATCAAGACCGAAAATGACAACATAAGTTCACAAGATCTCGGTGGGGAGATGAGTTGAAGAAACCAAACCTCCTGTGATATTATATTACAGATACATGTATACAACCAATCAGTCCAAGATTTTACTATACACATTACAAAGAATGATAGAAGTAGAACAAATGAGATGAAAATCACGAGATTTAGAATGTAAAAACTGGTTAGCAAATAATACTAGGACTTTCTGAATCTCAACATCTTAATAATTACCGTCACCTTGAACTTCTTTTACTCTTTCATCTGCGAACAAATCCCGAGGTGAAGAGTAGCCCATGAGCCGGTGAAGTGGCGACTTGCTTCGAGGGAGTAGTTCCCAGGTGACCTGCAACTGCCTCTCGTCGGTCCTTGAATTGCTCTTTTCTCTACCTAGAGTTTCCGAGGGACCTAGAATGCTTTTATCAGAGTGGCTTGCACGAGATGGTGAATCAGACTTCAAGTCTCTGTCGGGATCAGCTTCACTGGCGTAAGGCAGACATGGGGCCAAACAAGAATCGTTTTCTAGCGAGAATTCGAGAATGTTCGAGCATGTCCCACACTTCACCCTGTGGATTTTTTTCCCCTTGGGAAGGAGAAACTCTTCAGGAAGCTGTAGAACTGTGAAGCAGAAATGGCAAGTGATGAAAGGGGCCCCACCTGCCATCGGTCTTAAACATCGTTTCACAGCCTGGCACTTCTCCCTTACATGCAACGTCTTTGTCATCCTCTCTTTGTGCCTTTGATCATCTGAATGATAGATGGTATCATGGGCCCAACCATATGGGTTTATTGGGTATGGGTCATACGGGTCCCACTTAACTTCTCCGGGAGGATCAGTGTATGTCGCAGGCCCCCGATGGCGGTAATAACTTGGAGGACCTGATGGCAATTGTGTAGACCAACGTCGAGCATCTGGGAGGTGATGTATATAGGGATCTTGTATTTGACGCTTTCTATTGTACACGTCTCCCGAGTATTGGGTTCGTGGGAGATTACCGCTTAGAAACAAGCTCTCTGATCGCCTTCTGCTGTCACTATTATGTCTGTGATAATCTCCTGATATTTCATCATTGTAGTACATAGGAAAATATTCATTTTCCCTCCGGGAAGCTTCAGAAAATCTTCTTCCCTCCATATAGCCCATCTGACTGTATGGTTCCCTTCGTGTCCAATGACTTGAAGGTTCATCATGTAGATAGCTTGAGGAGCTGCCAGTTTCAAAGGCCATCTCGGAGCTTATCCTGTGGAAGGGAATCCTGGGTGGCAAGACGCCATCTCTGAGCTGCCTAGTCAGCTTCTCATCTGACCGCTGGTATGAAGAACTTTTAGGCCAAGCTTGGCTTCTAAAATTCCCATAATTGGTTTTAAGACTTTTAACCGACGGAACACCGATCCATTCAGAATTTTCTTCGGCACCTGAGAAAGTTCCCTCATTGAGACGTTCTGATTGTCTACGAACTTTATCATCATTTCCATCACAGGAAGACACACTGCCATCATATGCCGGGGATCTTTTGGTTGGAGATTGTCGGACCCCTCCTAGTAAACTGACAACTTTCTCGTGTCTGTCAAAAGGTTCTGATGTTTCTGCATTATTGGCGGGCCTGTTCTGCTCAGACTCGCTTAAATCAGAATCGTCCAAGTTCTCAGTATTCTGCCTCCAGGTTTCCTCAACATTATCTGTTAAGTTTATCTCACCATCAGGCTGTTGTGGAACATCAGAGGCAATTCTTTCACTAGTAGCTCCTAAACTGGCTTCAACTCCCGGGTGTTCATTCTCATTCTGAACTTCAGTTGACACTGGAATCTCATCTGAACTTGTTACACTCGCCAATTTTTCGCGTATACGCTCTATAAAGCCTTTTTGCTCCTTTCCACTTTTTTCTTCCTTGCCTAACTTCGCTACTCCGACTGGCACATCTTCAGCAAGGCAGGTGATCTCATTCCCTGAAACTCTACTACCTTCTACATTAACAGGCCCGAATTGCTCTGGGAACTCATTGGGTTGATACTGGACTGCCATAGATGCTACTGTTGCAGAGTACCCATGTCCAAATTCCTTTTGCTTGTCCAAAGCACTGTCTTCACATTCTTCTCCTTTATCCCTCTCGTCTTCTTTTGCTTCATTTTTTCTACATGTAGAAATTTCACGGTTGACTTGGTCCAGTTGTCCAAGAACTTGACGATCATTTCCATCAGATGAAGAAACACTCTCACCATATGCAGAAGATCTTTTGGTTGGAGATCGCGGGACTCCTTCAAGTAAATTATCAGTGTGTGTGTTAAGTGGGGCGGAAGTTCCCGCCTTGTCAACGTGGTCAACAATACAGTCATCAAAGTTCTCAGTCTTTTGCCTCGAGGTTCCGTTGACATTTTCTAACAAACTTAGCCCACAATCAGTGTTTTGTGTAATTTCAGAGGTGCTATTACTTGCATAGGCACCTAAACTGGCTTCACCTCCTAGTAATAATGAGTTCTCATTTCCATCTACAACTTCAGTTAACGTTACACCCGCCAATTTCCCTCGTAAACACTCTACAAAAAAATTTGGCTCCGTTCTACTTTTTTCTTCCTTGCCTAATTTAGCCACTCCTACTAGCTTGTCTTCAGCAAGGCACTTCATCTCACTTCCTGAAACTTTATAACCTTCTGCTACATTAGCAGTTTCCTTTTGCATTACAGGTTCAAATTCTTTTGCAGACTTCCTATTTCCAACTTCTTCTTGCTTGTCTAAGACAATGTCTTCACGCCGTTCTCCTTTATCACTGTCGTCATATGTGGCTTCATTTACCGTAGCATGTTGCTGAGATTTTCTGTCCCTGACATTTTGAATCTGTTCATCATCTTGGCTTTTGACCACAATATCACCACCATATGGATCTCGACCAGACCCATCTTCTCTAGTTTCAATCTCAATAGGACGTTTCTTTGCTTCTATGTCCCCAACAATAGAATTAGCTTCTTTAATATCAAGGCCAGTAGACTCTTCAGTCAAGGAAGTGGGATGGGCACATATTTTGTCTCCAACATCAACAGCATTCTCATTACTATCTTTATTGGAAATTGGTGACTGGTCGCCAGAAGATTGTACAACCTCAGAAGCATGGACATTACCGTTACTCTGAACATCTTCTGTAGGCAATGTCGGCACTGAAGCTTCCCTCTGTTGTCTATAGTATTTAGCTGCAATAGACATGCATCACTGTATTAGGCATAGCTCCGGGAAAGGAGGAGGGGTGTTCTAAGTTCATTTTCCTTTTATGAAGGCTACTACAGTTCAACTGAGGGTAGTTGTCCCACATGGCGGATGACGGTACACTAAATCTTTGTTTTAAGAGGAGGGAGGCGCACCAAGGCGACAAAGGCTACAGACGATGAGGCGAAGGCGTGAACCTCATGCACACTGTTTTTGCAAACAAATTTATATTTTATAAATAATTTTTGTGCAAAAAAAAAGGCAAAACCCTCCTTTTGGATTTTGAAAATGGCCAACTTATAAATAAGAAAGGGATAACAGGGAAGAGGAAAGGACATAATCTCCCTTACTACTAAGAGAACCAAAATTCTCAATAGTTTTCCCTCCAAAAGGAATCCCCCTTACTATTAAGAGAATAAAAATTCTCAATAGTTTTCCCTCCAAATTCTCAATAGTTTTCCCTCCAAAAGGAATCTGGCTAAATAAGGAAACAAGACTCTATTTGTATTAAATTATTATAATCTTTATAATCTTTTTTTTAACTAAATTATAATTTTTTAGTTAAAATAAAATAAAATTGGTATAAATCTAAAATTAGTATATGAAAAAACCATAAATTGATATTATTAATTTTGTATATAAAAACTTACCACGTACTTAATTTGTATAAAAAAAAATTATACACTGATATTATTAATTTGTGACAAAAAAATCTTTAAAATTATTTGAGAAAATATATAAATTGAAATCATTAGTTTTGTGATAAAAAAATTCATTAAAATACACATTTCATGACTTTACTCAATTCTTTTGATTAGTTTTCTACTCATATTAAAATATGAAAAACTAATAATATGTCAATTTTAAGTCTTTTAATAATACCATTATAAATAAAGGATCTATAAATACCGTGCATGCATGCGCGGGATCCATACTAGTTAAAGAACAAGAAATTTGTCTGTGGCTACTTTATCGACTAGGGCTTACTCTGTCGATTAAGTAAGTGTAGTTTAGAATCAGGGTTTGTTCGTTGGATACTCGATTAAGTATGTGTGGCACTCGATCGAGTAAGTCAGTCTTACGGGTCTTTTTAGTCGGGCTTTGTTAACAACGCGAGATTGGTATATTAACCTTTTCCGTCAGTTTCTTTTCGTTTTATATTTTCTTAAAATCACTCAAAAGCAAAAGAGAGAACGTAGTTGTATTCTACTTCGCGTTGTTAGCAAATCCAAGGGCTAGAGTCGTCGGATTTCGGAGTCTTTTACACCGTTGCGATCGTCGTCTTGTGGGTAAGATCTAGATACCGTTTTTATGTCTTGTGGGTAAGATTTAGATACCGTTTTTATGTTGTTTAGTTGATTTTGATTAAACCCTAATTGAGTGATTTGGGGGTAATTGGGGATATTATTGTTAGTAGGTTGTAATTGTATGACTATGTATGTATAGGAGGTGATTTCGTAGAGGAGCATTTCTGATCGTAGAGGTGCCTGCGTGGTGATTGCTATTCAGGGAAGGTTTCCCTACTCAGTTATTGTGTACATAGTTGTAAGATGCCTGGTGTTTGTTTGTTATGCGTCTATGGTTAGTATTGATATTTGTATTGTGTTACGTGAATGGATTGTGTTATCTGTGGTTCGCGAGGCGAGTCACTTGCGGAAGTAACTTCACGCCCTTGATTCGCCCTCTGTGGAACCCGCCAGAGGAGTGGATGTGCACATTAATGAACATGGGTTTACGCTCAGAATGAATGAGCGAGGATTTGGTGGTTACGGCTGCGGTACCCCACTGGCAGGGCTACACACTTTAATGTATAGTCAGGTGTCTGATGATGTGATGAGATTGGTGGATGGAATGTTGTGCCTTTTGTATTTTAATTTATGTATGCAGTAACTGACCCCATCTTATGTTTTGAAAAATTGTGGTGATCCATTCGGAGATGGTGAGCAGTTATTGAGCAGGTTTGATAGACACGCATGGGATAGCTGGGTTGAGTCACCACGTGATGATAGAAGTCTTCCGCTGATTGAGAGTTTTGCTAGTAGTAGTTGTTAGACTTTTTTAGACGGTTGTACCTTTTTGTTTTGACAGTTTTGGCTTGACATGTAACAGTTTAAATTTGTTTATTAAAGTACGTTTTGCTATTGTATATTTGATATTCATTGCCTCGGAAAACCGAGATGATAGCACTCCTGTGCCTAAGGTGGCCTTGTTAAGGCACATTGGTGTGTGGGGGTGTTACAAAGTGGTATCAGAGCGACGATTTTGGAACCTAAAACTAATGAACCCAATGAATCTAGGAGTCAAAATAAAATGAAACCGGGTAGAAGTTGTTAGGAGCTAATGCAAAGACTTGGGAGACGTCCTAAAGTCGYGAAATCGCCCTACAGCTTTGAACCGGTCACAATGGGGTGTCATGGGATCGTTATGTGCTTGTTAGCGATGATGTATGTATGATCGATGTGTTGTTAATGATGTTAGGAGTATATGACGGTGCATGATGTGGTGGGAAGGAGGATGGAATATATATATATATATAATGATGTGTGGCAAATGATATATGCATATGATTGATTCATGTTGGATTATAATATGTGAATGAATTATTGCGTAGTTGTGTATATATATGTATATATGTTTGATGTTGCGAAGTTGTTTAGCAAAAGCATGCGGGTAGTTAGTGAGTCAGCATGACTCGATCGAGTGRGGGATACTCGATCGAGTAGGTAGGACTCGATCSAGTGGGCKGAGCTYGATCRAGTGGGTTATGTGATGATGTTGGGCAGAACACTGTTTTTGGGAACTCGACCGAGTTGGTAGGGTACTCGATCGAGTGGAAGCTACTCGATCGAGTATGTTTAGGGCTCGATCGAGTGTGTTTGTGATGAACAAGAAAGCTGGGGTGGATTTTGCGATGCAAACTAGGACTAAGTTGATGAGTGTGGATGAGGTGGTTAAGATGCTAGAGCATCAGGAGGCGTTGAAGAAGTTCACTAAAGATAAGGAGGCTGGCGTGGATTTTGCGAAGATGAGCACTACTATAGCTCGCTTCAATCCAAAGAAATATCTGGGTACTGGGGAGCCAATTCTGCTGGACAATTGGCACAGGGAGATGGAGAACATCTTGAAGGTAGTTCATTGGAGAACATCTTGAAGGTAGTTCATTG